>JARHVA010001430.1:1325000-1557500 GCA_037957365.1 Torreya grandis | reverse complement strand
TCATAAAATTTGAACTTCTTTTGATATAAAGGGGTTTGTGCAGACCCACCTCAAAATTGGTTCCTCTTATGAACACAAGTCACATCTGGAGGACTCTTTGGTAGATTGTTTAGATAAATATGAGGTGTTGAGATGTGATTGGGGTAGAATTAGTTTGAATCAAATAAAATCCTTCATTGAGACATGGGTATTATATGACATGGTAGATTATGTAAGTGAATTTCTCGATCTAACTTACGCTGAGTGTCACAATTACATCATTGTTAGTAATCAATTTGTCTTCTTGAGAACTAATAGATTTATAGATAAGGACCAAGACAATATTAGACTAGTACATGTGATGTTTTAATTTAAAACTCTCAAAATTCATTAGTGTGGGTAGCTATAAGAAATCAATAACTTTAGACCATTAAAATAGGTCCCTGCAAAAGTTCTCAAAGCACCTAAAAATTTTTAGGTGCTAGCACCATGGCTCAGCCATCAACCACTTTATAAGGTGATGGATATGATGAAGACATAAAACAACCAAAATAAGCAAGAAATTCTTGTGCAGAGGGTCCTACGATTTTGAAAAACATGCAATCTAAAAATTTAGTGTTATTGTAATCATCCTCCCCCCTTGGGGATACATCTCTAATAATTGACAACACTATGTACCAATATCTTGCTTCTTCCCAGGGAACAATCCAACATTCATCTACTAATGATTTTATCATTATTGTACCCTAAGTACCATAATCTTCTACCCCTATAGCTTCCTTATAAACTCCACCTCTACCACAATCATCACCATTAAAGCAATCTACACTGCCACCTTTAATTTTGCAATTGGAAAGCTTCAACCAAACATCATTCTAATGGATGTAACCTTTGTTGAGCACACAAAAAAAGGTGGTCAAGGTAGTGTTACTTGATTTAAATATAAGAGCTAGCCTACTCAAGACTCCTCCTAGGAAATAAAAAACCACATCAACATTAGTTTTAGATTTATTTAGAGATCAATTTGTAGAGACTTTTTAACCAAATGTTGATAATAATTAGGAGGAGATGACCATGGAAGACTACACTCTAAAATGAGTATCATTAGGAATGGCAACCAGCTAGATTGATTCCCATAACCTTAAATAAACCATAAAGTAGATGATCAAAATATCAAAATAATATGAGCTCATTTAGGAGCAACTGAAAGAACAAGTTTGATTATTAACAGAATATGTCAACTATCTCCTAAATCCAATCAAAAGATTAGTAGTTCCCCAAATTGAGGCTCCAACCTAGGTTCTTGGCATCAGAAAGGAAGTAATAGAAACCATAAGCAAGTACAATATCTATGGTAACACTCTTAAGGAATGGGTTGAACAATTACTTTTGAAAGACCTGAAATATATTGAAAATATTATCAAATTATATGAAATATTCAACTTAGAGGAGGTTAAAATTTAAAAACAAATCTAGTTCCATGAAAAGGAACTAAAGTTATGGGAAACTGTGAAAGGAAACATTTAAATTTTTTCTGCCATTGGTGCATAATTGTTAGTCATGATTGGGGTTTTTGACAAAAGTGAGGATGATATCTCCTATAAGTGGTTAGAATGCATCCTCTAGAAAAGTAAAATTTTAAATAAATCCATGGGAGAACTAAAGGAAAAAAATTAGATTGGATAGAGAATAAAAGTGGAAGTTTGTTCTAATTTGGTAACCTCGCATTGTGATCTTATCAAGGAGGATGGCTCCAATCAAAATATTGGAAGAAAAATAAAAGAATAGTTCATAAAAATAATCAAGGAGTTATTCAAGGGAGGTGCTTTCAATGTTGCCTCTATGTCAGTACTCAGTGAGATCCATGCCTCACTTAAGGAAATGAACTCCTAAATAATTGAGCTTTTGGAAGTTCAAAATGTAAGATTGTTAGTATATAATAGAGGGCTAGCATGCTATAAACATGTGATAGTTCCTAAGGGAAATTCAATCACATAAGAAATAAGGAGATTTATAATATTCAAACTATTCAAAGACAAAGGTAAAACCACTAAATTATTATCCCCTCCACCTCTATATTCATCAAAGTAGCTTTTACTCCCAGAAAATATTCATTGAGTGCTCAAAGCCATGTTTATATTCTTTTTGTTTTATATTTCAAAAAAAAAATTTAATTTTTACAAATTTTAATATTAATGAAAATAATAATATGACAAAAACATGAATACTAAAATTCAAAATAGAATATGAAGGGTCAGCTTGTTCCCTCTTATTTATATAAATAAGATAAAACATAATTTTACAAGGGTCCTTTGATGCTCATTGTAATTTTTATTGAAAGGAAAAGATAAAGGGGTTTATTTATAAATAAGGACCAAGATAATATTAGACTAGTACATGTGATGTTTTAATTCAAAACTCTCAAAATTCACTAGTGTAGGTAGCTATAAGAAATCAAGAACTTCATTCAAATAGGTCCCTGCAAAAGTTCTCAAAGCACCTAAAAAAATTTAGGTGCTAGCACCATGGCTCAGCCATCAACCACTTTATAAGGTGATGGATATGATGAAGACATAAAACAACCAAAATAAGCAAGAAATTCTTGTGCAGAGGGTCCTATGATTTTGAAAAACATGCAATCTAAAAATTTAGTGTTGTTGTAATCATCCTCCCCCCTTGGGGATACATCTCTAATAATTGACAACACTATGTACCAATATCTTGCTTCTTCCTAGGGAACAATCCAACATTCATCTACTAATGATTTTATCATTATTGTACCCTAAGTACCATAATCTTCTACCCCTATAGCTTCCTTATAAACTCCACTCTACCACAATCATCACCACTGAAGTAGTCTACATTACCACCTTTAATTTTGCAATTGGAAAGCTTCAACCAAACATCATTCTAATGGATGTAACCTTTGTTGAGAACACAAAAAATGGTGGTCAAGGTAGTGTTACTTGATTTAAATATAAGAGCTAGCCTACTCAAGACTCCTCCTCCTAGGAAATAAATAAACCACATCAACATTAGTTTTAGATTTATTTAGAGATCAATTTTTAGAGATTTTTTAACCAAATGTTGATAATAATTAGGAGGAGATGACCATGGAAGACTACACTCTAAAAATATTATCATTAGGAATGGCAACTAGCTAGATTGATTCCCATAACCTTAAATAAACCATAAAGTAGATGATCAAAATATCAAAATAAGATGATCTCATTTAGGAGCAATTGAAAGAACAAGTTTGATTATTAACAGAGTATGTCGACTATCTCCTAAATCCAATCAAAGGATTAGTAGTTCCCCAAATTGAGGATCCAACCTAGGTTCTTGGCATCAGAAAGGAAGTAATAGGAACCATAAGCAAGTACAATATATATGGTAACACTCTTAAGGAATGGGTTAAACAATTACTTTTGAAAGACCTAAAATATATTGAAAATATTATCAAATTATATGAAATATTCAACTTAGAGGAGGTTAATATTCAAAAACAAACCTAGTTCCATGAAAAGAAACTAAAGTTATGGGAAAGTGTGAAAGGAAACATTTAAATTTTTTCTACCACTGCTGCATAATTGTTAGTCATGATTGGGGTTTTTGACAAAAGTGAAATTTTAAATGGTTAGAATGCATCCTCTAAAAAAGTGAAATTTTAAATAAATCCATGGGAGAACTAAAGGAAAAAATTTAGATTGGAGAGAAGATAAAAGTGGAAGTTTGTTCTAATTTGGTAAGCTCGCATTGTGATCTTATTAAGGAGGATGGATCCAATCAAAATATTGTAAGAAAAATAAAAGAATAGTTCATAAAAATAATCAAGGAGTTATTCAAGGGAGGTGCTTTCAATGTTTCCTCTATGTCAGTACTCATTGAGATCCATGCCTCACTTAAGGAAATGAACTCCTAAATGATTGAGCTTTTGGAAGTTCAAAATGTAAGATTGTTAGTATATAATAGAGGGCTAGCATGCTATAAACATGTGATAGTTCCTAAGGGAAATTCAATCGCATAAGAAATAAGGAGATTTATAATATTCAAACTATTCAAAGACAAAGGGAAAACTAATAAATTATTATCCCCTCCACCTTTATATCCATCAAAGTAGCTTCTACTCCCAGAAAATATTCATTGAGTGCTCAAAGCCATGTTTATATTCTTTTTGTTTTATATTTTAAAAAAAATTATTTTTAATTTTTACAAATTTTAATATTAATGAAAATAATAATACGATAAAAACATGAATACTAAAATTCAAAATAGAATATGAAGGGTCAGCTTGTTCCCTCTTATTTATATAAATAAGATAAAACATAATTTTACAAGGGTCCTTTGATGCTCATTGTAATTTTTATTGAAAGGAAAAGATAAAGAAACTTTGTGTTCATTATTCCAACAAAGAACACAAGGAAAATTCCAAAACTTTGTGTCTAGTGTTTTCTTTCTGGATGTTTGTTTTTATTATGTTAATACATATCTCTTAATTCAAACAATACTTATTTTATTCTCAAACTAACATATTACTTTCTAGGATTATTTCTTGTCATGCAAAGGATGAAATATATGTTTGATCATTCATACATGACTCTTTACCTTTTTTTTTAAAATTATTTTTTAGGTTGAAAGTAGTAAAACCCAATACTCCATTCACCCTCTAAATATTTTAAATAGGTTTATTTTTGTTTTTCTTATTTTCAATAAAATGAACCTCCCCTATAAACAAAGGAGAGAGTTTTCATCTCCTTCACTGTAATGAATTACAATATTTGTCAAAGTACCAAATATTTCACCAACATATAGAAATATCAATAATTTTTAATCCTCCTTTATCATGAGGAATGCGAAAATTGTCCCAAGTTGCCCTGTGGAAACCTCAAGTTTTCATTGTCTCAAAAAAAATATCTAAGCACCTCTGTTAATTTTGTATATGAGGCTTTTAAATAAGTCTAACAAAAATAATAATAGTCATGGGTGGCTGCAATAGTTCTAGAGTAGACCTGAAACTTGTCCAGGAGAAAGAGGCTTTGTAATCTAGTAAATGATTTTTTCCCCACTCTTTTAATTACACATTGTCTAAGTATAGAAAATAAATTATCAAAGGCAAATGGAATACCAATATATTTGAATGTCTCCCCTTTCTAGATCCATTTCTATTGATATTTTTTGATCCATTCAAAATATGGCATCATGTTCTCTATGTAATATTAGGTTTTAGTCCATTGCATGGTTATCTAGAGGCTTTGCAAAAAATGTCAAGGCAACAAAGTACCACATTGGAAGAGGCTTATTGTTCTTGATAGTTTAATTTTTTAAGATAGAAAAATATTATAATAGACTTGAATTAATGATCATAAAAATTTATAATTTATTAAATAAATTTACAATTAATAAAAGATATGGTCTAAAAAGATAAAATGAATTTGATCGTATATTAAGTAGATGTAAGCATTACATCTTATTAAATTTTATTGTATAATTATGAATGCACAAATAGTATAATTATTTTGTCTTTATTCAGCTTAGTGTTAAGGATTAAAAGATATTTTCCACTAAACAAGGGATTGGATTCCAACCTTGTCCATCTTATTTTATGTATATCTATAAATTTATACACCTGTAAATATTTTAACATAGTATCATCTCACCAATCAAACTAGAATCCATTTCACTTATAATATTTTTTTATTACCATTATTTCATTTTTAACATTAATTTTTTCACAAAAAAAATTAAATTCAAGAAAACATAAATTATTAACATTTACCTATAATACAAGATTTTCTTACATAAAAGGAAAACTATAAATGCACAATAATGGATTATGTGTAACTAACCAAAAGAAATATTTATCACAAAAAACTTTGGAAATCTATTACCAAGTCAATTATGAGTTGAGGATTAATACATTAGCAATTTTTTTATTGAAATTAATAATTAAACTATCATTACCTCTCAATATCTATCTGCCAAACTAAAGACAATCTCATCTAAGAGCATTATGTTTTATACTGGCTCTAACATTAATAAACCTGTAACAAAAATTCAAGTAATAAGTTACAATTTTCAACTATTATTACCTACTTCTCAATCTATCTACCAATGACAATCTTGTCTAAGAGTTGAATGTATCTTCTTCTCCATTGCCTTTCAACAATTAATTTTCCAAAGACACCCCCAAATCCAATAACAAAACTTATCTTCATTCTCATCATTATCTTCGTGACCAATTTTTTTCCCTGATGTTAAAAGATGATTTCTCCCTGCAGCTTCATGATTTTTTATTAACTTGAAATCCACGTAGATGGTTTCCCAGAGAAATAGGTAGAGATCAATGTGTAAAATTGATGACCTGTTGGTATTCTTCCACAAAGCATGTTATTAGATACAATGAAAGAATTCAAATAGGAAGCATTCAACATTTTATCTAGATATATTTTAGGAGACAACTCAAAAAAAATAGATTATATACTCCTTCCATTAAATTATCTATTCAGGTATTTATAATTTTGTAAGGATTTCACATTGTATATGTAACACTAAACTACATGGAATATTGAATAGACTACTATGCATTAAACTCTATAACGAATTTGTTTTGCACTAAATTATACCCACAATTTGGATAATACATTAAATTTTGGGGGGATATATAAAAATCAATATACATTCTTTTTTATTTCCTTAAATCTCCACTAACACACTTATATTTAGTGACAAGTAGATTGGTGGTTACCAGTAAAATAAACTGGTAATTTCAATATGTCATAGAATTCATGGAGATGTACATAAATTTTCTTTATATTGAATCCATATCAACTAAAATGTGTTGAGAATGGCCGTCAAAGGGATAAGATAAAAACATATTAAAAAATATTCCTTACTCCTCATCACACAATAAAATATGAGGTTGTGGGGTGGTAAAAATATGCCCTACTCCTCATCAACTAAAATTTATTTTTTGAAAGATTTAGTGACTTTAATTGCTCTAAAAATGCAAATATAATTGGATCCTATCTTGTAAGACTTTACCTAATAAGTTCAAGTTTTGGATACCTTTAAGGGTTTCGATCTTTAAAATAATGTTATCTGATAACTGATTTGGAGATAGATCATTGTAAATTATAAGTAACATAACAGACCTAGCATACGCCATATCTGATCCTTTGGTGTTCACTTGGATCTATTCTTTATAATAATAAAAACCATAATTATCATGTGGGATATCACTTTTGAATCCACCATAGATTTAAAATTTGTCACTTGGGATATCACTTGTGAATCCACCATAGCACCAATCAACTAAAATATGTGAAAAATAAATAAATACAACTTTGAAATATTTTTTAATTGATGTGGAATGTGTCTCTGAAATTTATTTGAGATGAATTTTATTGTTATAACCAAAGGGGTATGCTCTATAATTATAAATTAATATCCAAGTCTAAAATCTACAGACTAGAATAATTTTGAAGAGTTGGTGGAACCTTTCCATGGAGTTTATTATCTTTGAGATGTAGTGTTTGGAGATTACTGAACATTCCTATCTAAGATGGAATCTCTCCTCTCAAATTAGTCTTTTCCAAGTTTAATCTTGTTAAAGAAGATAAATTAGTTAGGCTTGATTTTATTTCATGAGATAATTTATTCTTTGAGAGGTCCAAAAACCTGTATCATTTGTAGGAGACCAATTGAAGGAGGAATGTCATTGGTAAGATCATTTTATAATGAAAAGAACTCAATGTCATGTAAAATTATTCCAGTTTAAACTTTGATAACATCTTAAAATCCATTTTGTGAAATATATAAATATATGAGGGAATTGACAAGAGTGGAAGATAACCATTCAACAAATTATTATACAAACTTTGCATCCAAGTTGATGACAGATAGATCCATCCATTGTAGGGGAGGGATAAGTGAAATAAAAGAGGGAATGATACCATTTAATTTATTGTAAGATATTTATTAAAGATTATCATTACATTTTGAAAGGTATATTGTGACCAAGTTGATTGTAAGAGAGATTCAGATAATTCAACTAGAAGTCCCCCCAATTTCAAACATATACAGTGGTGGAATATTTTTGCTTTCACTTCCTCCACATTTCCATGCTAAAAAAATGGTTAAGGGTACGATGTTAGATAATGATCACTAATAGAATGAAGTGAAAGATATGGTTGATGGGGTCTTAATGGAAAGGTCATTTGTATTATTGTCTATCTATGCCCACTCTCATGTAAACTTTTATCCTCTTTTGTGCATGTTGGTCATTATAAAAAAATCTAACATTATGATTATGAACGGAATATCTCTCTTGTGTGGAAGAGGTTTCATCTCCCTACTCTATAAATGCATCTTTAAAACATATTAAAGGGTTCACTATGTAGCTTATGGGATGAACTACACTGATAGTTAGTCTAATTTAATAGTTTTTGCCTAGAGTGGAAATTTTAATAGAACACAATGAGATAAATTTGAAATTTTGTCAGAATGTTCATGGGTTTTTCTTTATTTGTTTTGTTTTCTTCTTTATTAGTCTCAGACTGATGATGAATGTTTTGGGGTTTTAATTAATTTCTATAAATATTTATATGCTTATTATGGGTAGGTTTTAATGTGTAATTTATATATTTTAATCATATTAGATAGTTGATCTTTGATCTATTTTGTTGAATTTGGATATGTTGTTTCTATTTTATGTTTTGAACTATGTCTTATAAATTCATTACAATAAGATGTGTTTTATCTATTTTTTTAATTGATTTATCTTGCAAGGATATATTTATAGGATTGAATCATGATCATAGTATTTGTCCTTAAACTCTTTTTCCATATTTATTCATATTTGAGTTCTTAGCTAGATCTGATGGATGATGATCACTTTGCACTGAATCTATAAATGTATTTTCTGAGTGAAATAACTTCCTAGCTAAAGTCTAAATTCTATTTTCTACCTTACCCTGTCCTCCCTTTTATATATTTTTATGAGACTTTATTATTTTACTATAAGATAATTGTATATATGCACTTCAAAGTGTTTTTTATCATTCAAGTGAATCTCCCTTTTCAACTTGTGGGATGGATGCTTCTATTTCATTTAGATTACGTAGGAGAGTTTCAACCTACAACTCATGCCTTGGACAATCCCACTGGTCCTAAAACAAAATGGTGAAAATACATTAAGTTATGGTGTGATAAATGCATATTAATATGACCAAATACCAAGGATAAGGTTTATAAAAATGCCACCAAGAAGGAGCAGAAGATCCATGACATTGTAATAGTGAGTAGGGAAAATAAGAAGATGAAACCATCACATCCAAATTAGACCCCATTTGTTAAAATATAAACACTGGAATAAGGGTGGGAACTTTAAAAACCATTATAGAGGCAAGAATTTTAAATCATGGAACTATTTTAACTTATCAAATAAAGATAATCATCCTAATAGTTGAAATAGTAATTGAAACGATAGACAAAATTCCACAGAGAAGTAGGGCCCTCCAAAATTATGTTATAGCTATGGTGGAGATTTTTATTCCAATAATTATCCTCATAATGGTAAATGTACCATCACTAAACCTATTTCATTACCTACTCAATAGAAATCCTTTCATTATATAATTCATGTAGTGGTAAATGAATACCAAGTTGATTTTAAGATTACAACTAAAAATGCATCATGTACTTTCTTTAGTTAACCATTATTTTTTTATGGCACAAAGTAAACGTAATGCTTTGTAGCTCTTGAAATTTTGAGAAATATTTATAGGAGGTTCAATTATATAGCTAAAATTTAGATAGTGAAATATGGTAATAGAGATAATAAAAAGATAGACTAATGTCAATTTTATGCCGAGATACAACTATATATCTTCTCCACTCAAGTAAACCTCTCTTTAGCTCCACTAGGATTTTATGATGTAATCTACAAGGTGTACTAGATAAAAAAAATCATAAGGTGAAGGTTTTTTGTCTCCAAATCAACAACGCATCTAGCTAACCTAGGAAACTCACTCTATGTGTAGGGGATCAAGTGACCAATTAACTTGAAATAGATTTCAACCATGTAACTGAAGAGGGCATATAAAAAGGGATGTGTTTTTATCTAGTGCATATAGATGATATAAGAGATTTGAATGAGCCTACATTTTAATAATAGATATTTTCATACAAAATTAGTGAGATGTATTCTATATGATTTATGTGGACTTCCTCTAGAAAGGGAGTTTGAATTATCTATAGGCATTGTACCTAGATATTAGCCTAAGTCTAAGGATCCTTTAAAAATGACGACTAAAAATATATTTGAGTTAGAATCATAGGTTCATGAGATGTTTTTAAAAGTGATTATCCACCTTAGCATGCTGTTAGGGGTATGCAAATGAAGTTCATTAAAAATAAGGATGAAACACTTTCTCTACATTGACTATACAATGTTAAATAAGGAAACTATTAAAATTAGTATCCTCTACCTTGCATCAATGCTTTCTTCAATAAAATGTGTTGGGAAAGTATTTTTTTAAGGTAAGGATGACATCATATAAGGATATATGAGTAGGACATTTCATAAAAATATATTCAGGACCTGTTATGGTCACTATGAGTTCATAATTTTACCATTTGGACTCATGAATGCATTGGAAAATTTTAAGAATATCAAGAATAGTTTATTTAGATACAACTTGGAAAAATTTATGTTGGTATTCATATACGACACGCTAATATAATCTATGAAAAAATAGGAGAATATTTTCCTCTTGTAACTAGTAATGAAGTAGCTTAGGTAGCATAATATTTATAGAATATTGTCCAAATATGCTTTATTTTAAAGAAAAATGCATCACCTAGACCATATCATCTAATAATATGGCATAGAATTGGATGTGGCCAAGATTCAAAAAATTATGGATTGGTCTACACCACAAAATTTTCATGAGGTTCATAATTTTATGAGATTGGTTGGATACTACTAGAATTGGTTTTCTAAATTTTCCAAAATAATCATTTCCATCACTTAACTATAGAAGAAAATAAATAAGCTTGAATAGTCCAAGAAATGTGAGGTAACATTTCAAATCCTCAAATAAATGTTAACTTCAGCTTTGGTGTTAATATTACCTATCCAAATACTAACATCATGTTTAACCCTAATTTGGAATAAGTTAAATTATTTAATATAATTAACATATAAAGTTGTATAATAATTTTGATACTAAAAGAGCATGTTCTAGTAGACATTAGAATGTAAAATATTGAAATTGATTTTAATGATATGACATGTGACATAGGATAAATATAATAAGTACAATAAAGGGATGAGTACTTAAATTTTGTAGGTAACTTTAAGATAGTGATTGTATTCAGGAAATGGAAATCAAGATAAAGTAAGCCTCTGTTCTATTTAGTTTAGAAACTGAGTCTTTGTCCATGTGGGGTCAATTATGTTAGATTTCATCAGTATCAATATTCAATATTGGCCTATGTTAGTTAGTACTAACTTGTGAAAAAAATGAAAAATTTTTACCACAAAATCACCTATGCCTATCTATATATGCTTAATATTCATGATCTTAGACCATGATGATTGTGCACAACTCTATAAATCAATCTCGTTTGCCTTGAAACTTTAGGTGTAATTTTGAGGGCTATAAATTGGTGAAAACTAGGAAATTTTAATGGGTTAAGATAACACTAATCACTCCCATTTGTTGAATGACCAGTTCTTGCGTATCTGATACTCTAAGGAGGGAAATCAAGCCACATGTAGTTCTCCCACCTTGTGTAATTTTTAATTATGATCATTTGCTATATGTACACAACTAATGAGTTGGATTTGGTACTTTAATATTATTTATTTTACTTGAATTTAATGTTCCTTAAACTTGGATGTGTGTGTGTGTGTGTGTGTGTGTGTGTGTGTGTGTGTGTGTGTGTGTGTGTGTGTGTGTGTGTGTGTGTGTGTGTGTGTGTGTGTGTGAGAGAGAGAGAGAGAGAGAGAGAGAGAGAGAGAGAGAGAGAGAGAGAGAGAGAGAGAGAGAGAGAGAGAGAGAGAGAGAGAGAGAGAGAGAGAGAGAGAGAGTCCAATTTGGTGATTTATCATGCCACTAACATGCTATAAAAATGGGCTAACCCTAAGTAAAGGTATTATTTTGAAAAGTAGCCATTGTTGGGAAAGGAATGATTCCAACCAAATTAATTCATTATCAAGTGGTGATACCAAGTGAATATAATAAAACTAAATTGTGTATAAATAGATTGAACATGAGGTTTGAATATTTTTGTGCAAGATATTTAACAAGTTTGAAATAGACAGCAAGGTTGCTATAGGAATATATCCTTAGAATAAAAGGGTTAAATTCATGAGATAGCATGCAAGTGTAAGATAATAGTGGATTATTAACTTATTTGTATGCTCAAGTCATGTCTGGTAAATGTGCATCAAGATTGTCATTTTTAATTACTAAAGACCATATTTTAGTTTCTACACATAACTGTAATCAACAATGCATCAAATGAAGGCTTAGGAAAAATTATGATGCATGGTAGCCAAGTTGTATCATATCAATCATAGAATATCAATCTTTATAAGGTTAACTATGTTCCCCATGAATTAAAGCTAGCAATGATCTTTCATGCACTACAAATGAGGAGAGATCTCATACTAAGAAATCCCTTTGAGTTCAAGATAAATCACCTTGGGTTGAAATTAATCTTCACATTAACTAACCTCAATCCAAACAAAGGTGATATTTATATTTTTTATTAGAGTATTAATTTTGCATTGAGTACATGTACACTCAAGGCTAATCTTGTGCACACAACAAGACTATTGTACCCACAAAATGTTCTAAAATGGAATTGGAAGGTAATTAGTATAAATTTTTTACATGGTCTTCCAATTATGAATAACATGACATACAGGATTTCCATTTAACTTTAGGCAAGTTAATTGATAATGCATAGATATTATCTAGGTACCATATGTGAGTTTTCATATTTCATGAGATCCCTAAGATAATCATCTTAGATAAAGATACATGCATGAATTTAAGGTTTTGAGAAACCTTTTTAGTGGAAGTGGGCACCAATTTAAATTTAAGATAAACCATCACCTAGAGACAAATGGTTAGATTGAGATAGTGAAACAGGTCTTTGAATACATGTTGAAGATGTATTGTATGAACCAACAGTACAAATGGGAATAATGACTTCACTTGGGTGAGTTTTAATGCATTAATTGAATCACTCTACTTGGGGAATGGAAATATTTGAGGTCTTCTTTAGTAGGAAGTGCCACATTCCTACCAACCTAGATAACATTGTGAATCACTTGATTTTTAGCTTTGAAATGTTGAAATAGTTGGAAAAACATGTCAAACTTGCTAGGAAATGCCTCACTAATGTAGCATATACAAAGAAGAGTTGTGTCTAAATAAAATGAATTGTAATTAAGTTATTAATTCGATGTCACTATTTTCTTTAAGGTCAAACCCACTAATATCTGCATAAATTTGAAAAAACATCCAAATTATCCCCTATATTCATTGTTCCTTTTAAGATTTGAGAGGTCACTAACTCATTTTCTTACAGACTTGTACTACCCCCAACTATTGCCCATTTTCACAATGTTTTATGTGTTTCTTTTTGAATAAATAGATAACATATCTCATCCATGTTCTTGATTTCAATCCTTTCATGTGTAGGATCTAGGAGTGGTGGTACTTCAACCCTTGAGGGTAATTGAGACTCACAAGATTTGCTTACGAAAATGATGGATTTCAAAATGTAATGTCTAGTGGGATTAATATTCTAAAAAAAATTGTAAAAATGAGGTCTATGAGGAAGTATATTATATTTTCTACTGTATTTTTGTTGAGTTAATCTTATAAATAATAAGGCATTGTGATAATGAATCTTTCTAGTGGGGAAAGATGTCACAACCAATTTATCGACCCCTATAAAATAATACTCCTTACAACTAAATAAATCATGTTGTATATATTTTATCAATAATGATGTTTTTAAATTTATATGATTATATTCCATTATGTTTCATTATTAATTGAACATAATGTTTTATTGATAATGTTTATTTAATTTTAGCAAATATACTAAATGTAGGTTAGAATTTGTGATTAGTTATTATATTTTTGTAAAATGTTTAGTAGTAGCATTTATTGTAGCATAAAATTTTTATTTAAATTATTTGATTATCGTGATGAGGACTGATTTTTGTTTTTTTCCCACCATGGATGTAGAATAGGGCTTTATTGAGATAATGTTGAGAAGCAAAGGATCATCAAGGAAATACATTAGATGGAAGAAATATCATCAAATAGAAAAGAATATAATTATATAAACACCACATTTATACTTTAATAAATTGATGTTTACATGTTAATATATGCTTACATGTAATTATTATATGTCACAAATGAAACTTGTTAGTCAATTGTTCATTGTGTAAGTTTTGATTAAACGACTTATGTTATATTATAGTTGGTTATAAATCAAGGCTTTTAGAACTAAAGTTGGTTCAATTATATTTCTAACTATATCTATTATTTATAGATAACATATTTGATTCAATTATATTTCTGACTATATTTATTATCTATAGATTTTTATCATTTTTTTTGGGTAGGTTTAGCCTATGAATTAATTTAAGCATTAACAAGATCAACTTAGATATTTTGGAAAGCAATATATTGTACTACATTTCATAGCCACATGAGTGGCATGATTTTAGTGTTAAAAATGGTGGTGTTCAGCCTTGGTTTCTATATGAATTTCCTTATTTTAACTTAGCTTATGTTATTTCTTAAGCATACTACACTAAAGATCTATGCTAAGCTGATATTCTTAAAATTGTGTTGGATTATATAATTTGGGAAATTGTTTAAATTCAATCCAAGCTTGTGACTAAAGAATTATCTTTATTGTATACCTAAATTTAAGGCGTGTAGGTTATCCCACCCATACTGACTTTCAAATGAGGTTGAGGCCACCTGTTTGACCTTTGGCTCCTTTGGTATTTTTAATAACAACAGGTTTAAAATCCTTCCACATCCCCCACCCATGCCAACACAAACATTTGAGAAAAAAATAAAGGAATCCTCAAATGCAACTACTTTTGCTTCTACTTCTACTTTTTATTGATTATAATTGGATAAAATAGTATTTGACAAGCATATTCAAGGAAGAGAGTTCTCACCGCTTTGGATAAAATCATAAGAGGGATTACAACTGAGACTTTGAACTGAGCAAGGCTAGCTCATATAAACTTTTTTTTCATGTACGTTCTCATGCACCACTATGTATTGAAAGTCTTGTAGTAGGGGCACATTTCTGCATGTAGTGATACAACTATGGGAAAAGACTCTACTAATCTATTCTATTGTGATGTTATTTTTGAAATAAAATAAAGTGAGTGAGGATAGCGTGAGCCTCAATTAGGCATATTTTCATATAAATCCCCACAAACTTAAAAGAATCACAGTAAAAAATAAATCCAAGATACACATCCACATCCACGACCATGTGTTACCTACTCCGGTGACGAACCTCATCCTTGCACTACAACTTAGCATTATCACTCCCTCCTACATACTAAACACCATTTCTTTTAACACAGACATAGATGTAAGAAGCACTTACATCCTACCAGCTTTTAAAAAATATTCTCTTTTCTTCTCTTTTATGAGATGAATCCTAGGGATTTGCCCCACTGTGTAAACCTCTGGTTTAATTAGATGAAGTTATTGTTTAATTACGTAATATGTATTATAATTGATTAATTAATATTATGTTGCTATTTTTTTTATTTTCATCACTTTTATTGATAATTTAGGGCATCAACATGGTGAGTAAATACATGGAATTTATTGAAACTAGTTGGAAACAATGTAAAAAAAATTGGAAAATTTCAAGCATCCATTTAAATGTGTTTTACATTTTACACTAATTAAATCATGGTATTTTCTAGTATATAGAGCTCCAATTATTTTTTCTGAATAATATATAAGTTAAGAATATTTAATTTATTGTAGGAAGATAGAATTTAGAACATGTGAAATTGGGATAAGGGTAGAGAGAAAAGGAAACATAAAAATGTAATGAATTTATTTGTAAGTGATGATCATCTTCCAAGAATATTTGTACAATCTTGACAAACTTTCAAGAGTATGTGTACAATAGTAAGATATGTTTAGGATTGTTTTTATGGTCCTGGAAGCCTCATAAATTAAACTCTATGTTTCAATATGACATGAATCAAAATGCCAAACATGAATTTTTAGGTCCATATTATAGAGACAAATTTACAAAGAACACATAGACAAGAGTTTAATTAGAGTTTGGAGTTGTAAGTTGGGTTGGAGTTATAGATGGACATTTATGTGAAGCATGTTACCTTTTCTGTTGTGTAATAAATTCTATAACTTATTTCAATTGCGAGCCATAATTAGTTGGGTTGGCTTTGTGTACCTTATAAAAATTCATTTTAATCTATTAGAATTGGGATAAAAAATTGAAACATAATTTAAATGGAAAGGTTTTAACAGAATTAAAATTAAAATTTATTCAATTTGAAAATTTGAGGGAAGGTTTGGGATTAAACTTGTTTCCTCCTCTCAAATCGCACCCTCTTGATCTGTAATTTCCTTTTCCACCTCCTATTTATTACCCCCATGAAGGACATGATGTCATGGGAATCATTTATTTTGTCAAACCAAATGAAATTCATTAATAAACAACTATTTAAATATACTAATAAAGAATATTATTTCAATGAGTAAGTGAAATTAACACAAAATGGTCATTTGATGTGTGTAGTTCATCAATGTGACCTATAATACCCCAATCACACCACTTTGGCCTGAGTTCAAAGTGAGTGGTTTGTAAATTTCAATTTTAAAGACTTATAGAAATGTCAAGAAAAAATCCAAAAGGCACAAAAACCTAAAAAATGACTATATGTTTACCAAAAATGGATATCAATTGAAAAAGTTATGCCCTAAAATCCCTAGGTTCAATACTGAGACCTTAAAAATGCCTAAGTAAAGACCATATTACATTTTGAAAAACTATCTTCCACATCATAAGTCGTGAAGTTGTGAGACTAAATCTATTAGATACAGAGCGACCCTAATTTATTATATTTACTAAAATAAATGTAAACTTATTCTTAATATTTGTTTTCATAAATGACCCCCCTAACCTTCTAATGTGTCCCCCTTTTGCATTTTAACTACTCATGATTTCAGTAGAACACGTACATGATATTACCACTAGATTCAGTGGTGATAATGCATACACGTTACATAGATAACATATACGTGTTTTAGTTGTTTTGCATTTCAAATGCACATATTTTTTAATTTGAATTTATACAAGCAATAATGCGTATATATTAAAACACATATGTGTGCTAGTGCTTACGTATTATGGTGAGTTTAAATTTAAAACTCAAGCCTTTTGGCTCAAAAATGGATTAGATTCTTGAGCTAAAGGCTTGGACCTATCAACACACAATTGAATTCGAGAGTTTTGAGAAAAAAACAAAATTCAACTTCAATCTCTAAATACACTATGATTTTCAATGAGCCAATTCATAAAAGTATTACCATGATGATGAGCACACTCTCCCTTTTCCATATATATATATATATATATGACTATTTTAAGGTTTTTATCTATGTTGATTTTTATCTCTAAATACACTATGATTTTCAATGAGCCAATTCATAAAATTATTACCATGATGATGAGCACACTCTCCCTTTTCCATATATATATATATATATATATATATATATAGGACTATTTTAAGGTTTTTATCTATGTTGATTTCTAAATATAACTTTTTTAGGCCACTACATGCTGTGAATATACATGCCTTTATATATTTGCATATATTTTTCTTCATTGATCCAAATACAAAAAAAATTATATGGTTACAACTAGGCCTAATTATACACATTAAAAAAAAATATTTTTTTAACTGACTAGGCCTAATTCTATATACTTAAAAAAACTATTTTTTTTTTAGGTAAATAGAGTGGCCACTCGATCGGTTATCTATTTTTTTGTCAGTTTTTAGGATCTATTTACTTGTAAAATCAATTAAAAAATTATTCATTGAAGAATTATAAAAAATATAAGTTACAAACTAGATAATATTATTGAAAGTTTCACCAAATTATTTTAAACAATATTAAATGATGCTTAAAAATGAGTGGCCACACGACTGACTATCTACTCTATTTTCCTAAAAAGAGAGTTCATATTCAAAAAAATTAGATGTTTGACCTAGTTATACTTAACAAAAAAAATTTAATAGTATTTTAAAAATTAGACTCAAAATGATACAATTCGTGTTCTTATAACATCATCACATTTTGAGTGTAGCCATCCTAAATTATCTATAGAAGTTTAGACTTCTCAATTTTCAAGAAAAACATGTCTACAAGTAAACCCCTTTTTATCCCCCAAATTTATATACTTACTCTAACATAAAATAATATTTATGTTATAAACCAAGAATTGTGAATTTAAAAAATACCAAAAACCAATAATACCTATGATCCTTAATAACTTGAAATAACAAACATTCAATTTAATATTTGCTAAGGAATCTAAAATTATTCCCTACGTACTTCAAGTAATAGTTCCCTAAATATTAAATGCAAATATGGAAAATAATATTTCATTAATGTACACCTCAATGTCTTCATCCTTAATAACTCTCTCAACTTCCATATCACTTTTTCCACTAGTTTCCATGGTTGATTGTTCCTATGATAAAAAAAATATATAATAATTAATTATTTTAAATTAAAAAAAATATTGCATTTATTTATTAATTTTTGAAGAATAAAATTAAAATGTAAAGATCAAAAAACTTGCATGGTAAAGATATGCTGTAATTAATTAAAACCACTGAATGGACTTAAACCAATCATGAAGCGAATACCTAAGATATACGTCCACTATTAGCAACATTTTTTACATGAATAACACTTCTTGACTAGTACTCATGATCACTTGACCCAATCTCTTCACATTCCTTAATTTTGTATATGTATAATGATATTAAGTTTTTAAAATATACTAATAAATTAAATTATTAAACAAGTGTCGTGGAGTGGTCTGAGTAATTGATAGTTGGAGGCTAGACGGATACTGTAGTTGACATTAGTAAACTATTAATTGAAGTAGCTAGCAACTGTAGCTAGAATTAACATAGCTTATGCACTTATTGCAACCATATGCACATATAATACAAACAATTATGGATTGTCAACCATCGTTATATAAGCCAGAGTCACACTTTTATCTAAGAGAAAGATACTATGAATCATTTGTTTCATAAATTAATGATTTATATAAGGTGTAATGTGATTTGAGTTCTGTAGACCATCAAACATAGCCCATTTTCTAATGTAATAAGTCCTCCCCAGTTGTGTCTACACACATCCTGATCATATCAAATTATAAATCAATGAATGCATTGCAATTTATCTACTCTTTCATGTTCTTATATGATTTGATGATGATAGTAGTTGACATTAGAAAACCATTGACTATAAGCAGTACCAACAAAAAATTGACAAAAAATTCTAGTGTAGTACATAGAGTGAAAATTTGAATTTTCCATTTGACATAATATTGACCATTTGCGTAACAAAAATAAAAATGTATTGAAAGCTTAGAAAATCCATAGTGCTATTAAGAATTTTCATAAATAAGAATTAGTAGTAATAGAAATCATTAAAGTTGTAGTTGGAAAGTGCTATTTCAAATTATATTGTTTTATAAAAACTATTTGCATTTGAAAAGTTTTTTTTTAAAAATTTCCTCTTGCAATTGACTTAAACATCTCCGTATTGGACTGTAAGGCAGGCACTTCAACTCTTCTAAGGAATCCAGATGCTTCAATACTACAATCACATTAGCAATAGAAAGTCACACACACACACACACATGGATGTAAATTTAAATAATATCCAAAATAAGATGATAGTAAACTATAACTTTCTTGAGTTGGATTGGAAAATAAAATTAATACATAAAAACACACCAAAGAATGAATGACACATAAAATGCACTTGTACATAAAAAAATGCCACGAGTTAAGATTTAAAATTTCATTTTTATGATTAGACTAAAATGTCATTTTTTAAAGTTTTGAAAGGGAAAACACAACACATTACTAATCTCATGGGCTAGTAAATAATGGAAGACACATTACCCAAAAAATGTTCTAAAGATGTGGTGAATGTGCCAAAAAGGGAGTGAAAAGCCATTAATTAAAATTTAGGAGTAGTCAATGAACAAAATACCATAATATAATAAGGTGAGAAGAAAACATAATACTTCCATTGAAAAAGGAGGATGCCAAGATCAAAGAGGAATGCTACTCAAAATGCCATATGGTAACAAAAACATGAAATTACAATTATAAGGATGAGATTAGAAGGCATCAAGAATAAAGAGGAGTTAGAGGGTGGAAGAAAATAAAAATCTATAATAAAATACCAAACTCAAAAAATAAATAAATGTTGATCATTACCTACACAGAACTATTGAAGAGCAAAGATAAAAAGGCCTTAAACTGGAAGTAAGAATTTCAAATCTAAATAAATAATATGTTGAATAAAGAGAATAGAGGATGAATATGCCAATATAGAAGGAAAAAGATGTCAAAATCAGGTATAAATATGCATATCAAAATTAAATAGATTTGAATGGAAATGAAATTAAATACAAGATAAACATCACATGCTAAAAACAATAAAAATATAGTGCAAATCATCTTTATCCTCTCTATTATTTTTGAATGATAAATTATGTAGTCGAATTGTATGAAGAGTGCATACCTTCACAGGGAGTTTGATGTTGTGGTTTGAGTTGAACTTGCATGGTTGCTTTGCTGAGATAAGAAAAAACCTAAAGCATTCACAATGTAGCTATGAGTATTACTTATAGAAATGAATTTATCTATTAATGATGTGAATTTTTCAAGTACATACAACATTATGTAAATACTAAATTTGTAGGTAATTTCATACCTTCTTTACCAATTCATGGAACAATTAGCTTAATGACATTATTTTTATCAATTTTAAAAATGCCTTGCATGGTAAGCTTTGAAAGCAAATAGATCACATTTTCTTTGTTTTTTAGGTATTATGTGTATGTTTTTCTCCTTAGTGTTAGGAGAGATTCATCTAGTACTTGGTATTTTACTATGCATTGGATATTGCTATTATCTTTAGTTTTTATATTGCATAAAAGATGATAGGAGTAAAAGTATGGGCATTCTTTTTTACAATTGTTGTAGTGCATTGTTGATTCCCACACCAGTTGAAAGCGGTCCATCACTAGATTGAAGTTTGTGCAAATTGGTTCAAATGGTGTTGATTATGCTTTTGAAATTGATAAAGTACCATGCACTTTATTTATCATCAGTGGAAAAATATGTTACGTTTAATCATTAACTATACATACTGAATACCGTAAGGACGTGTAACCTAATAATTATGGAAAAAGTAGGCTAATTTATTAAAATTCAAAGAGATCAATAACATGCCTAAATGGGCAGGAATAGTACTTTGCCTTTGTTATAAAAATATTCTTAGAGTATAACATATCTGGTAAAAATTTATTCAATTTTTCATGATTTAGAAATAATCTTTGAAGGCTATTGAGATTGAATATGCACAGCGGTGGAATTTATAAATAATAAAAGATTGAACTCATATATATTATCAATATTATAGGAAATTAATTTTAATGAATGTTAATTCTAGATTATAATAAAGATCGATATATGAAATTCAAATAGATTGGAATGAATTTGGTAATATCCATAAGATAATATTAGTTTATGGGCCAAAAAACCATAAATGTGATCTGATGTGAAGTTTGAAGTGCACATAGAGTAAAGGTTGTGATCTGTGTGAGATAGTGAGTTTATAGAATTATTGACAAGCTAAGTAGAAGGGTGGTCATAAGGTTGTTACATAATCTACAAGAATCTAGCAGAGAAGACAAATAGTAAAATAACAAATATGCAACATTGTTATTTAACAAAATTCACTACACAGTTCAAAGGTATTGAAGCAATTTAGTTTAGTTTACTATAGTTAATATTAACTATTTTTTTCCACCCAAAATTTATGCCAAATAATAAGTATAACAATAATAAAATTATTATTTCAACCCTACAGAATGAACTTAAAAATCCTAACTCATGATAAATATATTCAAGTTTTTACGATTATCCCTTTAAATTGTAATGGGAAAAAAATTATCGATTGCTCTCCACGTGTCAATTTCAGGTACAAGTCAATAAAATTTATAGTAAAAAATAGTGCACACGTACATGGTACTACCAAACTAAATCACAACATACAGAAAGTAGACATGTTTGCATTGTCAAGTATTATAATGAAACTAGAAAGTTAGGACCAAATGTTGAATATAAGAAAATTTACCTTGAATTTTCTATCAAGGAGAGCTTGCAAATGTATGAAAGAATTTTTTGCATTGACAGAAGTGATGAATGTGGACTTCATGTTATGCAATGTTCTATCCTCTATTTGAGTCCATTTTGCTAGATTTTTTAAAAGGAAAATAGTTGGTTCCTTTTTTGTATTTTGCTTTCTATCTCATTGTAATGGCGTATAAGCATGTGGAATAAATACACCTGTTATTTGAAAAAATTAAATGAATTATTTCTATCAAAGGCTAGGATGCAATGTTTTTTTGCCCATAGAATGACAATACACAAATTTATGCTTACCTTTATTGTGTCACTTGGTGAATTGTCATATGTTATGTCGATGGTAAGTTGATTGCCTATCTTTTGTACAAGTATACAAATAGATTTTATTATAGATATGGCATAGTGCTTCATCTTGCTCAGAAGTTGTTATATTTTGGAGTTAGGAATAAACATTTATTGAAGGCAAACCTAACCAATGTGTTTTATTGTCATGTTACTATTTACTAGTATTATGAAATCTAAATCACCTCTATCATAGTCATTTTTGGGAACAATGGATAAGTCCTTGACAGATGTTGAATTTTATAGAGAAAAGATTTTTCATGCTTCTTTATCCATGTATCATCTATAGTTAGTGCTATTATCATTTCACCTTTATTTTCTATCATGTCTATTCACAGTATCTCTTTTCCCTTTTGCCTATCAAGCATTGTTTTGTACATGACAAGAATATCTCCTTCAAAATCTTGTCCACTTCTATAACTGTTTATGTCATCTATTGTGAAAGTGTTAGTGTATGTTTTTATTTTTCCCTATTATTTAACTAAGGAATTTTATATATTTGTGCATACATGGAATTTTCCTACATTCATGGGATAGGCTAGCTTATGTGGAGATGTGTGTCATAGATGTGTCATAGGTGTCATAAGTAACTCCTTTGACCGGCTATTCTGGGTATGGGAGTTACTTCTCTATTCTTAGCACCATGTCACCACCTTTCATAGAGGAGTTACAGTCTATTCTTGGGGTGCTTTGACCACCTTTTGTGGAGGAGTTACTTACGTGCTCTCCTATATGTATTCTTCACTTTGGCCATCTCATGTTAATGGAATATTGGATTTTCTCCAAATTGTCTATGCAATTGTCTCTTGTTTGATTTCATTTACTTTAGCATTTTGTGGTATTCACTTGCTTTGTCTTGTGCAACCACGACTCATGCATCCTCGTTATTCAGACCTTGGGCAAATCCTTTGATATGGTATCAGAGCCACTCTGGTAATCATGTGTCTGGTTATGCTATTCTAAAATTCTTACTTTGCTTTCTTAGTAGTTTTTTTTTGTTTCTTAACTCCATTGTTTTGGTAGAGTTTTTTTGAAAACTCATGCAAATCCATACAGAAAATTGTTCAAAAAATTACTTTTGAGTTAGAATTTTCCAAGACATCTTATCTAGATCTGTTGTGGCTTTAGAAAAGGTAGAAGAATTTCTTTTCTTTTGGTCATTCTATAGGAAAAATAAAAGATTTTTGCTATCTGGTTTGCTTCCTGGACATTGGAGGGGCTGACTTGGTTGCAAGCTACTGGGCGCCATTGTTGTGAGCAGAGGGAGGAGCAACACTTCACTCATTCAATCCAGGTGCAGCTTCTACAAATCTGTGTCAACCTTCTTCTGGTCTATGCCTAGCTTCTGTAACTCTGTGCCAAGCCTATGTAGACCCACATGCTCTCCAACAGCTGACTTTTTTTCCTTCAGTAATGCCTTCAGTTCTGCCACACCACAGTCCTTCCAGCTGACTTTTTTTTATCTATTTGCAAGGCACCAAGCAGGTTGTATGGCATCCAGTAGGTCTGCATATTTTCATTTTGTCTTTTCTGCAAGCAAATCTAGACTGTGTTTTTTTTTGGCACCCCTTCCTTGCTTGGTGTCCCATGTGGGCCCTTGGACACTTGGCATCTATTCATTTTGTCTTTGCTTCATTTTTTAAGTTAAAATTGACTTGTAAAACAAAAATTAGTCAATTTGACTGAATATTTAGTTTTTTAGATAGTTTGATAATTTGGGGGTTTTCATTTAAAACTTGTATCTTCCCCTGTTGAAGATGAAGGGTGAGGCCCAGGTTGGCGGGAGGCCAATTCCCCCTCACACAAACCTCCTTTAGATTACTCATTTTGTGCCAAATTTAAAAAGTGGTTGGAAGGCCACTTTCTCTCTTAAAACAAGGATTTTTTAATGTTTTAGTGCTTTTTTTACAAAAACACTAGTTTACGGGAAAATTAAACCTTTAATATCTTACAAACGGTAGCTCAGATTTGGGTGCCATTTTTTGAAAAAGTGATTTTAGTTCAATTATTCATAGTGTAGGCTTGTTATTTGTCAAAATTTCACTAGTTTATAAAGTGCCTAAAATTTGGGTCTCCCAAGACACATTTTCCGCTGAGTTCGACGTCCTGTTTGCTTATAGTCTTGCACTGATTTCTCTAAGACGCATTCTCAGTTGAGCCTGATGCCTTTTGAGCATGCAATTGCATATTTGGGGGGGGGGGCTCAATATTTCAGGGGGGTGTGATTACTTTTCACAACTTGCAAATCTTTGCTTTCATTTTCCTTTCTGCATAATTTCACAACTTGCAATCAACACAACTTCACCTAAATTCAGCTTAAAATGGATTCTTTTCAACTTAAACCCCTAACACCCTTCAACTATCATGAATGGAAGGTTAAAATGTCAATCATTCTTAGAAGCAAAGGGTTGTATAGGATCACCATGGGTACTGAAGTAGAACCCACCACTGATGCTGAAAAGGTCAAGTGGTACAACCGTAGTGATGAAGCCTATGGATTACTGAGCTTGTTTGTGTCTCTAGAACTTCTCTTTCATTTAGAATCCTCCAAGACTCCCAATGACATATGGGACACCTTAGAAAATTTATTTGGGAAGCTTGATGAGATGAGAGGTCATGAGCTTGAAAACGAACTCATAAGTCTAAGTCCTAGCAACTTTGACACCCTACAGGACTTCTTCACTAAGTTTAAAGCCCTTAGATTGAAATTGAAAGAATGTGGGATAGAGAAGAAATATGATCAACTCATCCTTTCTATTCTCACAAAGTTAGGTCCAAGTTATTCAGTCTTTGTCTCCACTTTCCATGCCACAAAAAGTGCCCTTGGCACTACATGGAAAATTCCTTCTTTGGATTCATTCATTACCGACTTGACTAGGGAGCAAGATAAGATAATTCAAATGGGCACAATGAAGTCTACTCAACCCCAAGATTTGATAGCTAGAAATGGTAAGGATAAGACTTCAACAAAAGAGAAGAAGAAAAAGAACAAGGACCAGGAGAAGAAGAAAGAAAACAACAATCCTGCCAAAAACAACACCAAATCTTCCTCCTCCAATGCTAAACCTAAGAAGGAGAAGTTTAAGTGTGCCTATTGTAAGAAGATAGGGCATGATGAACACAAATGCATGAAGAAATAAATAGATCACCTAACTCATCTTCTAGAGAAGCACAACATAAGTGTTCCTGAGTCCATCAAGCAGAATTCATCTACCTAAGATTCTACTAAGGCAAAAGGCAAGGGTAAGGAGAAAGAAAAGGGCAAGGCCCTTGTAGCTATAGTAGCTTCTACATCTTCATGGGTCATTGACTCGGGTGCTTCTCACCACATGGGCTCTTCCCTAGTTGAGTTTTCATCTTTAGAGCCTTGTAGCATGACTTCAATTAGTTTGGGTGATGACACATCAGTTTTCATTGTAGGGAGAGGTTCAGTTGAAATGGAAGGAGGAACATTAAATAATGTTCTAAGTGTTCTTTCTCTTTCAGCCAATCTCCTATTAGTGTACCAAATCACTCACATTGGTCAGGGCATGAGAGTTGAGTTTTCACCAAATTTAGTGGCTATCAGGGAGTTGCATAGTGATACTACAGTGGCAGTGGGTAGGGTAGATCACCAAGAAAGGTTATACACCTTCTCAAATTTTGCACCTGATTATTCTCCAACAGTATTTTTGACTCATTTAGATGGAGTTAGCAAATTATGGCATGAGCGGTTTGGCCACCTTAACTGCCGCTACCTTGAGCAACTTTGAAAACATGACATGGTCATTGGCTTGCCTTGTGTCTAATTCTCAAAAGGACTTTGCAAGGGGTGCTCCCTTGGGAAGCATCCTGAAGCAAAATTTGACAAAGGCAAAGCTTGGAGGGCTTCACAACCTTTGGAGTTAGTCCATAGTGATGTATCGGGACCCTTTCCCAAACCATCTTTTACAAGGGCCAAGTACATCCTCACTTTCATTGATGATTTCTCTAGGTACACTTGGATATATTTTCTCAAACAAAATTTTGAAGTGTTTGAAATTTTTCTAGGCTTCAAGGTTCTTATTGAGAAATAGAGTGAGAAATCTATCAAGGTTCTTTGAACTAATAATGGAGGGGAGTATGTCAGCAATAGGTTTGAGCAATTTTGCACCACAGAGGGGATTGATTTGCAACACATATTCACTTAAAGTCCTTCATAGAATGGGGTTGTAGAATGCAAAAATAGGTTCTTGAAAGTGATGGGTAGCTATATGATTCACTCCAAATCCTTAGCACCATAGTACTGGGCCGAAGCCATCAATTGTGCTTGCTACATTCAAAACAGGGTTCCTCACAAAGCTTTAAAAGGGATAACACCTTTTGAAGCTTGGCATAAAAGGAAAATTGATGTTGAGCACCTTAGGGTTTTTGGATCCCCAGCCATGGCCTGCATATCGAAGAAGAAATGCAAAGCTATCGAACATCAGTCCAAGCCTTGCATCTTTGAAGGATATCTAGATGGTGTTAAGGGGTATCGCCTTCTAGATCCAACCACTCATGAGTTGTTCATTGAGAGAAGTGTCCACTTTCAGGAGAGTCTTAGAGACTAAACACTTGGCACTTATTCTCTCTCATCGTATCTACTTCTTCCTGATGATTCCTCAGATTCAAATCAGCCACAACTAGTTCCTGAGCCAGAGACATCTTCTTCTTCTTCTTCAAGTTCAGATAGTGAGGATAGTGATGCAGAGTCATCCACCTCTAGTCAGTCAGATAATGAGGAGTTAGCACCTGACTCACCCACTTCTAGGCCACTTTAGGCCAGACAAACACTTGAGTGATGGCACTTGGACAGGAGATCCTGCAGATGACAGACATACTAGGGGGGATTTTCAGAGAGATCCACATGCCTTTTTTTCCTCAATTTCAGATCCATAGACTTTTTGATAGGCATTGGGAGTACCTGAGTCGGATAGTGCTATGGAGGAAGAATATTCTTCCTTAATCAAAAATCACACTTGGGACTTGACTTCACTTCCTAAGGGAAGGAAGATGGTTCGATGTAGGTGGATATATCGGACCAAGTTTGCAACAGATGGGTTGGTTGATAAATACAAGGTGTGACTGATTGCCAAGGGTTTCTCATAGGTGGTAGGCATTGACTACTCAGAGAAATTTGCACCCATTGCAAAGATGACTTCTATCCAACTCACCTTAGCTATTGCCACAACACATGGTTGGGATGTACACCAGATGGATGTGAAGAGTGCCTGTCTTCATGGAGACCTAGAGGAGGAGATCTACATGGAGTAACCACCAAGATTTGTTCTAGATTCTTCCTTAGTATGCAGACTTAGGAAATCTATTTATGGCCTCAAACAGGCCCCTTGGGCATGGTACGTCAAGATGGATTCCTTCCTTCTCACAATGGGTTTCACTAGGTGCCATTCTGATCCTAATGTCTACTTTTTACAATAGGATGACTCGCTCTTGATTCTGGTTCTTTATGTTGATGACCTTTTGATCACCAGGAGTTCTTCATCGGCTATTACAGTGGTGAAGGCATCTCTCTAAGATAGATTTGACATGATAGACTTGGGTTTATTGCACTACTTCCTTGGCATCAAGATCTCATAGTTAGATTTAGGGATTTCTCTTGCACAGCCTAAGTATGCTCTTGACTTATTGGCTCGATTTCACATGGCTAATTTCAAGCCATCTCCAACTCCCTTTCTATCAGGAGTCAAGCTTGAGGCTGACTATTCTTCACCATTAGTTGATGCCACTCAGTATTGACAACTTGTTGGCAGTCTCATCTACTTGACTCACACTAGGCCCGACATATCATATGCAGTGGGACTTGTCTCCAGATTCATGCAGGAACCTCATGAGCTACATTGGAAAGTAGCTAAGAGGATCTTGCATTACATATAGGGTTCACATAGATATGGGATTCATTACAAATTTAGCATAGAGGCTGACTTGATTAGGTATACAGATTCAGACTAGGCTGGTGATTCATAGACATGGCAAGTCCACTTTTGGTTACAGTTTCTCTCTAGGTTTTAGTCCTATCAGTTGGTCTAACAAGAAGCAAAATGCTATTGCTATACCATCCACAGAGGTAGAGTATAAGGGAGCTATTAATACAGCTACTGAGACTATTTGGCTTTAGGGGATACTTTCTGAGTTTGGTATTCCTATCAGGCAGCCCACCATCATTTATTGTAACAACCAGAGTACCATTCAGATTTGCAAGAATCCAGCTCAGCACCAGCGGACCAAGCACATAGAGATTCACATGTATTTCATTCAGGAGCTTATTCATAGTCAGGTCATTGACTTGATATTTTGCCAGTCTTTGGAGTAGGTTGTAGACATCTTCACCAAACCTTTCACTGAGAGTAAGTTCATTCATCTACGAGCTCTTCTTGGGGTGCGGTCCACATCTATAGTAGCATCATCTTTAGGGGGGCCCACTAGCCTCTTCATTTCTTTTATGTCTCTCTTTTCGGGGGGGGGGGAGTTTTTTCCTACGGGTTTTCTCCTTTTCTCTATCTTATGGGAGATTACATTTATACATGGGTACCTCATCAGGCCTAGTTGTCGGGACCCATTTTATATTTCCACACTGCCCACCTAAGCTGCGCTTATGGGGGGTGTTAGTGTAGGTTTTTATTTTTCCCTATTATTTAATTAGGTAATTTTATATATTTGTGCATACATGGAGTTTTCCTACATTTGTGGGATAGGCTAGCTTATGTGGAGATGTGTGTCATAGATGTGTCATAGGTGTCATAAGAATGTCATAAGTAACTCCTTTGACCAGCTATTCTGGGTATTGGAGTTACATCTCTATTCTTAGCACCCTGTCACCACCTTTCATAGAGGAGTTACAGTCTATTCTTGGGGTGCTTTGACCACATTTTTTGGAGGAGTTACTTACGTGCTCTCCTATATGTATTCTTCACTTTGGCCATCTCATGTTAATGAAATATTGGCTTTTCTCCAAATTGTCTATGCAATTGTCTCTTGTTTGATTTCATTTACTTTAGCATTTTGTGGTACTCACTTGCTTTGTCCCATGCAACCAAGACTCATGCATCCTCGTTATTCGGACCTTGGTGAATCCTCTGATAGAAAGGCCTATTGTCTCCTTGGCCTGCATGATGTAAAAGTAAAGAACAAAATTACACATAGTCAAAGATCATTTTTTGTTTAGTAATTTGAAGAAAGAAAATACAGATACATAATTTATGTTTAGAAATTTCAAGAAAGAAAATATAGATACATTGATTTGTTTCTTTGATATGTATTGGAAGATAATGATAAACTAAATATACAAAAAATTAATCGGCATATTTATTAAAAAAATAACTTTTAGTTAGGCACGCTTGTCAATATTAAGTGCATGGAACACAAATTACAAGAGTTAAATTAAAGAAGACAATGTAGTGAATAAATGACAAGTACATCACATAGAACGTAACAAGATCAAATGGTAGACAAAATGTTAATGTTAGCCAAAAAGGATTGATTTCATCCTATATACATCAGCCATAATCATCAAGTATACATGCAAATGAAGGAGCTTATAGGTAAGAGGTAGGGTAGTTATTTAAGGGAAAGAAGACACTGTATGCAAAATAGCTAATAAAAATACACTGAAGTTATAAGTTTCATAATTCTTTCACTGTAATATGACCATCTTCACATAAGTGCAAAAGAGAAGTGAAGATGGCTTATTGGAAAATCATGAAATGCATTGACATAAGTTAAATGTATCTACATAATAATTAAGAGAAATAAAATAATAATCCTATTTTACTTGAAAATATAAGAAATGATAAGCCTTTGACCTACATTTTACAACACATTTTCCAATTGTAATAAGAAAAACTAAAAGTTAGGGTTGCTTCAATCCTTAGAACATTGATCATGTTGATTGTAATAAAAATATTGATTAGAAGATTTGAAATACCAATAAAAATAGCTTGTAGTAAAAATATTGTTAGGATTTGGAAAATATTAAGCTTTAATTCTGAACCAGTCAATAAAATGATAAAAGCATTGACCCAAACTATTCGGTGATAGACTTGAAAATCTTGAAACCATTTAATAATTGCAATGGTATTTTTTGAAGTCATCTCCATAAGATTTTATCCATATGAAAATGGGAGCTTGGAACATGATATATATACATTCATTAACCAATGCTTTGATGGCAAGGCTAAGTTCATTACCATTTCTTACATGCCTTCCTTCTAATCCATGGAAATGTATTACCTAAGGTCAATGTAAAGTTTACATTGACCTGTGGTGACAACAATATATTATATGATAATTTTTACCATAACTAATGGCTTAAAATAGTTATATACAATGTCATAAATGCATACCTTTTTTATTGTTGATTTACATCTGTTTCTTCAGTCATTGAATTCATATAATCCAAATCACAAGGCATATTGTAACTACTTGTAATTTATGTGCAATTGCAAAATAGTATTATAATAATCAATTTTTAGATGCTTACCTTTTCCTTGATGTGGTTGTGTCATTTTTTGGAGATTCATCTTTAGTTTGCTATTTTGCATTTGATAACATGTGTTGTAAGTTCATGGAAGCAAAATGTAAATGAAACATTTTCAAACATATACATCCATATATCAAATATCTAGAAACAATTACAATTGACATTAGCTATTCAAACATATATCTAGAAATAATTACAATTGACATCAGCTATTCAAACATATACATTCATATATCAAATATATACTTAGAACTAAAAGCTCACCTTGTAGATCTGTTAACATTCATAGAACTGCAGATGACAATATGAATATCATTTTAATTGGTGACCTCAACATTGACATGATGTAAAATAAAAGTTCCCAATGCCAACTATGACAATGTATGGGAAGCCATAATTTGTTTATTATAGTAAATATTCCAACTACAAATGCAAGAATAGTCATAGACCATTACTGGACAAATATTGATCAAAGAAAAATAGATTCCAATCTCTTTCATGCATATTGGACTAACCACAATGTAATTTTACTTGCCTTTCATATTGCCAAATAAGCAAAGAATTATTTGATTCTATTTTACAAATCAAATTTCAAATATGATAAATGCAAAATGAATACAACCAAATTGGAAAGTAGATATCAAAATAAAAGGTATGCAATACATTTTTTCCAAAATCAATTACTATTTCTATTTTTATTATATGCATTTTGTAAATCCAAATATACAACTACATTACAAGAAGAAAATTAAGTTTATTGCTAATTGTTTTTTATTGGTCAACCAGGTCAGCAAAAATAGAGCAAAATATCAAAATGGAACATATAGAAATAGAATCACAAGGACAAGCCAAAAGGTATGTAGTTACAAATTTTTTATTTCTTAAATTCTATTATTATCTAAAAAATGATAGTAACTATTAAAAAAATGCAGATTGAGAAAATCAATCCATATGCAAGTCACAATCAATGATATCAATAACCAAAAATGTAGAGAAATGTTTGAAGGTGATGTCTTTGTGACATATAAAATAATACTTGACAAACAAAAAATAAGAGAACTTTTGTGAATTGATTTAACAAATAATAAAGGATATCTGTGAATAAAGGGATATCTATTACAAACTTTTATATAGCTCCAAAAAGTACTTATGATCATGGTGACAGTGACTTTATTTTAATAGCAAATAAGACTACTGCAATAGAACTCATAGACCCAGTTTGTCCAAAGCATATGTTCATCCCCAATTTAACAATACTTATAGGAAATGATCAATGTCCCAACTTGATCATGATAATTTTAAGAAGTGATATGATATAGACCTACTTTTTAAGGGTAAAAAGAAATATGTTAATTCCATTCAAAAGAATTTTTTGCAAGGGTGAGTGATATAAGCTACATCCTATTTATTGATGAATATATGGTTAAATTTTATTTATCCTAAGTCTTTCTTCATTATGGAAACATGTACAGTTTATAGAAAACCTTTTTATAGATGCTTGGAAGTGTATACAACAAGATATTAAAAATTTGATTGCTGAAAATATCTTTACTTATGGAAGATTTGAAAGAGTGTGTTAGAGAAAATGATAGAATACAACAACATATATTTGTATAAAATATAATTTGATGAAAATACACCTGTTAGCATACTATAGATATGTGCCTCTTTTATTTGTAATTAAACAAAATTAAAATTAAATCTTTATAAATAATGATCAATTATTTTTGATGTTCTCTATAGGATTTGATAATTGAACATGAAAAATCCAAACAAAAAAATGTAGGCAACTAGGAAGATAGTAATGGAATAACAGAGGAAGCTATTAATGTACCCATAAATTATTATAAAGAGGATGATGAGAGTAAATAAACCCTTAGTGAAAGTGGAGAGGAATTGGAATAATCATGTGTGAAAATGATTACAAGAGTATGGGAAACCTTATAATTTTCAAATATACATTTTCCAATTTTATGGGATCAAAAAAGTGTTATTACTACCTGACGGGTACTATTGGTTTTCTTGAAGGGGTTTATTCTAAACGTACTTCACATCAATGACCAATATTAATAGCATATTTCTATATGTATTTTCAATTTGCCTAAGTTTGTAGATGCTAGGGCAATTAAAAAATATTTTCTCCATTAGCAGTAAGTGGGAAATAGTTTCTTTTATTTGAGCCAATTAGATGGCTTTGATTTTTATAAGTTTCCCATTTTTCTTAGATAAGGGCAAAGAGAAGGCAAGCAGTTACCGAGGACTAAAATAGTTGACACATGTTTTCCATTGGTATATGGCACTCTCCCCTATAGATTTGTGGTAATGACTGTGTTTTGCATTTATTTATGTTATTTTGCCAAAATTTGTTTAATGTTAGCTCGAATGAATAGGGGTTTTAAAAATAGAGGGTGAGGTGGAGAAACACTATTTTCATTTTAGGGTTTACTACTGCTATCCTGCACTTGAAGCTGTTATTCCCAAATAATGTAATTTGCACATTTTTGGTTACTTTTATTTTCTTGTTTACTATGATCTAGGGTTTCAATTTTTTTACTTTTAACATTTTACATTTGGTTGTTATTCAAGAGTTTTGTACTTGTTGATAGCATTCTTGATCCGCCTGAGAGCTTGTGTATTTGATTTCTTACTATAAAAGGTTTTGTTGCCTATAAATTTGCTCCTACTACTAGTGGTGTTAATAAACCTCACAGATATTAACCTGGTATCATTTCTCTTTGATATGTGATTTTGAAATATACTTAGTTTAACATTTTTGAAAATTTGCATTTTTAATTCAAAAATTATTTGATTTTTGTGACTTTTGGCCCTTTTTGTGTTTAGTGTTGATAGATATGACCCCTGTATCATTGGCTTGAATGCTTTTTGAATAAATTTATTGATCATGAATTTCATTAACCATTACCCATGCACATTTTGCATGTTTAAGTTTTATATGAGCACCCCTAATCACACTATATCTATTTTCATCTTTCATAGGCATCATAGCAGCTTGTTGTTTTCTCCTTCTGAGTGTATTTCATGATTTATAATGGCAATATTTGAATCCATATCCCTAACATCAATGACCCTTTATCTCCTCAATTTTTTCATGGAAAAAGATGAATGCCAATATTGGAACTATAGGCAATGTCATGGTGCTTATAATATTAGAGAAAAAGGAAGATACAAGGGAGATCAACCCAATTAGTCCCACAGAGGGAATCTACTAACCTATTGAGGTCTAGAATAGATTCATAAAATAAATTATGCTTCCTGGTCTGAAAGAATGGGCCTCCTCTCTCATCCTTTGTAGTTATCCACTAATGTATATTCCCACCATGCAGACCATGGTCAAAACTATAGATGTATAAATATGCATTTCTAGGACATAGGGGCCAATTTTCTATCCAACCATTAGATAAGCAAAAATTGCATTGAAAGCCAATTTTTTAGAACACAAAATGGAAAATGTAGAAACAGGAAGAAAGGATACTCCCTATTTGGTTGACCATTATCTTCCAATACATATCGAAGAAATAAATCAATGTATCTATATTTTATTTCTTGAAATTGATAAACATAAATTATGTATCTATATTTTCTTTCTTCAAATTGTTAAATAGAAATTGATATTTGACTATGTGTAATTTTGTTCTTTACTTTTACATCATGTAGACCCAAGCAAGGAGAAAATAGGCCTCTCACATTATATGACATAAATAGTTACAGAATTAGACAAGATTTTGAAGGAGATATTCTTGTCATGTACAAAACAATGTTGGCTAGGCAAAATGGAAAAGAGCTACTGTGAATAGACATGATAGACAGTAAAGGTGAAATGACAATAACACTAAATATAGCTAACACATGGATACATAATCATGAGCAAATCTTTTCACTAGAAAATTCAATATCTGTCAAGGACTTATCTATTTCTTCCAAAAATAACTATGATAGAGGTGATTTAGATTTAATATTGCTAGTAAATAATAACATGACAATAGAGCACATTGGCCAAGTTTTCCTTTAATATATGTTTATTTCTAACTCCACAATATAATAACTTCTAAGCAAGATGGAACACTATGTCATAGCTACAATAGTATCCATTTATATATCTGCACAAAAGATAGGTAATCAGCTTACCATTGACATAACAGATGGCAATCCACCAAGTGACATAGTAAAGGTAAGCATAAATTTGTGTATTGTCATTCTATGAGGAAAAAAACATTACATCCTGGCCTTTGAAAGAAATAATTTGTTTAATTTTTTCAATTATTCCACATGCTTATACACCATTACAATGAGATAGAAAACAAAATACAAAAAAGGGAACTAGCTATTTTCCTTTTTAAAAATATGGCAAAATGGACCCAAATAGAGGACAGAACATTACACAACATGAAGTCCACATTCATCACTTCTGTCAATGCAAAAAATTCTTTCATACATTTGCAAACTCTCCTTGATAAAATAAATCTAGGTAAATTTTATTATATTCAACATTTGGATCCTAACATTCCAGTTTCATTATAATACTTGACAATGCAAACATGTCTAATTTTTGTATGTTGTGATTTAGTTTGGTAGTACCATGTACCTATACACTATTTTCCAATAGAAATTATATTGACTTGTACCTAAAATTAACACCCAGAGAGCAATCGATAATTTTTTTCCCATTACAATTTGAACACAAGTAACTTGAAATTGTACTTAGAAAACATAACACATGGTAATCAACTCATGGTTGTGCATGTATTATGCTTACAAGAAACTCAAAAAAATACAATGTGAAACAAAACAATGCTAATAGACAAATTTTATTGCTTTCCTACAATGAATATTCACAATATCATGACATGTTGTAAAAAAGGAATTTCTAATCAAACCATTGAAACATTTAATACACCAAATCTAGACACAATTATAATTGACATCAACGATTCAAACATATACATCCACATATTAATATCTACTTAGCACAAAAAGCTACCCTTAAAAATCTATTAACATTCATAGAAAATGTTAATTCAAATACAAATGACAATATGAATATCATTTTAATTGGTGATTTCAACATTGATATGATGCAAAACAAAAGTTCCCAACACCAACTATGGTAATGTATGAAAAACCAAAATTTTTTTCTTATAGAAAATATGCCAACTATAAATGCAAGAACAGTCATAAAAATTTGTTGGATAAATAGGATCAAAGAAAAGTAGATTTAAATCTCTTTCATGCCTATTAGACTAACCACAATGCAATTTTACTCGTCTTTCATATTGTAAAATAAGCAAAGAAATATATGATTCTATTTTACAAATCAAATTTCAAATATGACAAATGCAAAATGAATACAACCAAGTTGGAAAGCAGATATCAAAATAAAAGGTATACAATACATTTTTTTCCGAAATCAATTACTAATTTTATGTTTATTACATGCATTTTGTAAATCCAAATATATAACTGCATTACAAGAAGAAAATTAAGTTTATTGCTAATTATTTTTTAATTAGTCACTCAGGTCAACACAAATGGAAAAAAATATTGAAATGAAACATATAAAAATAGAATCACAAGGACAAGCCAAAAGGTATGCAGCTACAAATTTTCTATTTCTTAAATTCTATTATTATCTAGAAAATGATAGTAACTGTTATGAAAAATGTAAATTGAGAATCTCATGCCATATGCAAGTCACAATAGACGATATCAATAACCAAAAATGTAGAGAAATCTTTGAAGGTGATGTCCTTGTGACATATATAATAATACTTGACAAATAAAAAACAAGAGAACTTTTGTGAGTTGATTTAATAGAGAATAAAGGAGAGATGACAATAACCCTAAATATAGAAAATTCACTAATCCAACTCCATGAATAAAAAATCGTACCATACAAAGGGATATCTATTACAAACTTTTCTATAGCTCCATAAAGTACTTATGATTGTGGTGACTGTGACTTTATTTTAATAGAAAATAAGAATATTACAATAGAACTCATATACATAGTTTATCCAAAGCATATGTTCATCCCCAATTTAACACTTCAACAACTTGTGGACTACTATGCAATTGGCATTGTAGCGACTCTTTGTACATCTACAACAAAATTTGGCAATCAGTTTATTGTGGAAATAACATATGGAAACTTACAGAGTGACAAAGCCAAAGTAAATTCAATTACATTTATTGCAATCATGTTATGCCAAGAAAAATTATTACATATTAATATCAAATCACTAATTCTCTATTTCCATTGAAAATTTTTAGGTTTTCCTCTTTTATACACTATAAGTTGAATATAATGAAATTGAAAACAAGATACGAAGAAAGGAACCTATAATTTATCTTTTCAATAACCTTGCAAAATAAGCTGATGCAAAAGATATGAACTTTTGTAGCACCCAATCAACATTCATCACCTGTGTACATGCCACAATATCTATATAACACTTTCAAATGTTATTAGATACAACTATTAAGGTAAATTCCAAATGTGAATTTGTCTACTTTCTTATTCTGTTTCAAAAGAAAAATGACATAATATTTTTCCCTTTTTCATTTCAAAAAAAGGTACATGGTACTTTGACAATTACCCAAGCATATTCTAGCCCCTTTGAGACTATATGTAAAATCTACAATCTTGTAATAGAATGATTTAGGCCTGCCCATGCAACAATAACATATTGCAAAAAATGCACAAGTGAATGTGAATATTTCTATTCCCACTAGTTTCTTTGCAATATAAAGACTACCAACAATACCAACATCCAATGTATTACCAGAGATGATGTCTTTGACCAATTGCCCCCTTAAATTAGACAAATGACACATGTTGAATACATGGTTGATAAAGAAAGCATAGTTGAGATTTTATCAAGATTGATAATGCAAGGTGGTTTCATAGTGGACAAGAACAATGTCATTAAACATACCACTACATCAAGTGAAGCAGAAGGTATGCAAATTGTTCAAAACACAACATTTTATAAATAGAACCAATTAATTATAGAAAAACTATACATTTGAATAAATTTATATTTGAACCTCTCCAAATAGTGATACTAAGAAATCAAACTATAACATGCTACTTAATTTTATAGGCTAGCAGTCATGCATCATCAAGCCATACCATGGCCCATTCATCCTTCTGAGAATTGGTATGTATAACTCTATATACTGATCCAATAAAAAAAACAAATGATTATTGACAAAAAAATGGCATTTAAAAAAAAAACTATCATGATTTGCTACTTTGACTATGACATGGTATAGTGGAAAATTATTGCATAGGTGATTCATATTTCATATTGCTAGTAAATAATAACATTACAATAGAGCACATTAGCTAGGCTTGCATTCAATATATGTTTATTCCTAACTCCACAATACAATAAATTCTAAGCAAGATGGAGCACTATGACATAGCTACAATAGTAGCCATTTGTATATCTGCACAAAAGATAGGTAATCAACTTACAATCGACATAACAGATGGCAATTCACCAAGTGACACAATAAAGGTAGGCATAAATTTGTGTATTATCATTCTATGAGGAAAAAAACATTGCATCTTGGCCTTTGAAATAAATAATTTGTTTAATTTTTTCAAATAACAAGTGTATTTATTCCACATGCTTATACACCATTACAATGACATAGAAAGCAAAATACAAAAAAAGGAACCAGATATTTTCCTTTTAAAAAATCTAGCAAAATGGACCCAAATAGAGGATAGAACATTGCACAACATGAAGTTCACATTCATCACTTCTATCAATGCAAAAAATGCTTTCATACATCTGCAAGCTCTCCTTGATAAAAAATCTAGGTAAATTTTCTTATATTCAACATTTGGATCCTAACATTCCAGTTTCATTATAATGATTGACAATGCAAACATGTCTAAATTCTGTATGTTGTGATTTATTTTGGTAGTACCATGTACCTATACACTATTTTCCAATAGAAATTTTATTGACTTGTACTTGAAATTAACACCCAGAGAGCAATCAATAATTTTTTTCCCATTATAGTTTGAACACAAGTAACTTGAAATTGTACATAGAAAACATAACACATGGTAATCAACTCATGGTTGCGCATATATTATGCTTACAAGAAAATCAAATAAATATAATGTGAAACAAAATAATACTAATAGACAAATTTGATTGCTTTGCTACAATGAATATTCACAATATCATGACATGTTGTAAAAAAGGAATTTCCAATCAAACCACTGAAACATTTAATACACCAAATCTAGAAACAATTACAATTGACATCAGCTATTCAAACATATATATCCAAATATCAAATATCTACTTAGCACCAAAATCTACCCTTGCAGATCTATTAACATTCATAGAAAATGTTAATGTAAATGCAAATGAAAATATGAATATCATTTTAATTGTTGACTTCAACATTGATATGATGCAAAACAAAAGTTCCCAATGCCAACTATGGCAATGTATGGAAAACCACAATTTGTTTCTTATAGGAAATATGCCAACTACAAATGCAAGAACAATCATAAACCATTATTGGATAAATAGGATCAAATAAAAATAGATTTAAATCTCTTTCATGCATATTAGACTGACCACAATGCAATTTTACTTGCCTTTCATATTGCAAAATAAGCAAAGAATTATATGATTCTATTTTACAAATCAAATTTCAAATATGACAAATGCAAAATGAATACAACCAAGTTGGAAAGCAGATATCAAAATAAAAGGTATGTAATACATTTTTTTTCCAAAATCAATTACTAATTTTATGTTTATTACATGCATTTTGTAAATCCAAATATATAATTGCATTACCAGAAGAAAATTTAGTTTATTGCTAATTATTTTTTACTAGTTATTCAGGTCAGCACAAATGGAACAAAATATCAAAATGGAACATATAGAAATAGAATCAAAAGGACAAGCCAAAAGGTATGCAGTTAAAAAATTTATATTTCTAAAATTTTATTATTATCTAGAAAATGACAGTAACTATTATAAAAAATGTAAACTGAGAATCTCAAGCCATATGCAAGTCATAATTGACGATATCAATAACCAAAAATGCAGAGAAATATTTAAAAGTGATCTCCTTGTGACATATAGAACAATACTTGACAAACCAAAAACAAGAGAACTTTTGTGAGTTGATTTAACATATAATAAAGGGGAGATGAAAATAACCTTGAATATAGAAAATTTACTAATCCGAATCCCTGAATAAAAACTCTTACCACACAAAGGGATATCTATTACAAACTTTTCTATAGCTCCATAAATTACTTATGATCGTGGTGACTATGACTTTATCTTAATAGAAAATAAGATTACTACAGTAGAACTCATAGACCTAGTTTATCCAAAGCATATATTCATCCCCAATTCAACACTTCAACTTGTGGACAACTATGCAACTAGCACTGTAGTGACTCTTTGTACATCTGTAACAAAAGTTGGCAATTAGTTTATTGTGGAAATAACATATGGAAACTTGCAGAGTGACAAAGCCAAAGTAAATTCAATTACATTTATTGCAATCATGTTATGCCAAGCAAACTTATTACATATTAATATTAAAGCTCTAATTCTCTATTTCCATTGATTTTTTTTAGGTTTGCCTCTTCCATACACTAGAAGATAAATATAATGAAATTGAAACAAGATGCAAAGAAAGGAACCTACAATTTATCTTTTCAATAACCTTGCAAAACAAGCTGATGCAAAAGATATGAACTTGTGTAGCACCCAACCAATATTCATCCCATGTGTACATGCCAAAAGATCTATGCAACACTTTCAAATGTTATTAGATACAACTATTAAGTTAAATTCCAAATGTGAATTTGTCTACTTTCTTATTCCATTTCAAAATAAAAATGACATAACACTTTGTCCTTTTTCATTTCAAAAAAAGGTACATGGTACTTTGACAATTACCCAGGCATATTCTAGCCCTTTTGAACCTGTATGTAGAAGCTGAAATATTGTAATAGAATGCTTTAGGCCTGCCCATACAACAATAAAATATTGCAAGAAATGCACAATTGAATGTGAATATTTCTATTCCTGCTAGTTTCTTTTCAATATAAAGACTACCAATAATACCAACATCTAATGCATTACCAGAGATGATGTCTTTGACCAATTGCTCCCTTCAATTAGACAAATGACACATGTTGAATACATGGCTGATAAATAAAGCATAGTTGATATTTTATCAAGATTGATAATGTAAGGTGGTTTCATAGTGGACAAGAACAATGTCATTAAACATACCACTACATCAATTGAAGCAGAAGGTATGCAAATTTTTCAAAATATAACATTTTCCAAATAGAACCAATTAATTATAGAAAAACTACACATTTGAATAAATTTATATTTGAACCTCTCCAAATAGTGATACTAAAAAAAATCAAACTACAACATGCTACTTACTTTTATAGGCTAGCAGTCATGCATCATCAAGCCACACCATGGCCCCCTCATCACTCTGAGAACAAGTATGTATAACTCTATATACTGATCCAATAAAAAAAAATGATTGTAGCATTAGAAAAATCCTAGTAGTTTTATATATTGACAAAAAAATGGTGTTTAAAAAAAACATATTATCATGATTTGCTACTTTGACTATGACAAGGTATAGTGGAAAATTATTGCATAGTTTTCAGTCACTCTTAATTGTCATGTTTTATAGGGTCCACCACAAAAATTTTAAAGGAAAGAATGCAATAAGTATTTGGCATATGCAAAAATAAAAAAATGCAAATAGAGACAAAATAAAATGAATATAGTTGACAAACTAATACATAATTTCTCATAAGAAATTGTATTTAATGAAAATTAGCTTGCTTGTAACTTATAACTTGATTTCAACTATTTGTGAATATTTCCACAAATATTTGAACAATTGAAAACAAACAAAATGTACATTGTCTATATTCACTAAAGTATGTCAATACATGTATATAAATTAGAAAAAATAGCTATTTCAGTTAACTTACGCAAATGTTTATTGTTATACAATGAAAAAATGCAATTTTTACTTTATTGAGTATATAAAAAAGAAAATGAGAAAGTGCATACTTTGTCATAGATAAAATAAATAGAAGGACACATACCCTTCAATTTTTTTGGAGTGACCCTTTGAGCTTTTGAACATACCCTTCAAGCTTTATAAAATGACCCTTTGGACTTTTGTCATTGAACATTTGTCCAATGCAAAAATCCCAAAAAAATGACCCCAAGGGCACATACCCTTTGGCATTTGTGCAATTTATCCTTTAGTTGTTTTGAAATTGACACTTACCCTCTGAGATTACCCTTCAGCATTTTTTAATGGCCCTTTACCCTCAAGACTTTCCCTTTGAACCTTTTGAAAGTGCCCTTCAGGACTTTTGTCCCAAGTAAATGGCCTTCCAAGTGACTCTTTGGGAGGATTGTTTCAAACATTTTATTTGAAACATTTCCTCAATGCAACATCCCAAAACAAATTATCCAAATCAATTCAAGTGCCTTATATGTATATATGTTAAGTCATTTTCCATGGGGTCCCTTTTATTATGCTTTGAGCTTTGTCTAAACTTTATCCTAAAGTTTTATTCATGTTTATTAACACAAATAAAACTTTGGTCCCAAACCTTAGTCTAAATTCTATATGTTTCTAGAGCCTAATTTAATATTTCCATCGACTGCAACGACCATTCATGTTCAGCTACTTGGATCCCAATCTACAGTCTATGTTTACTCACACTAGATTGATCTAATGATGCATATCGAGTCAACATTTCAATGAAGCTCTGGGACTAGTGAGGTGGTGACAAGTGTCACCATTTCATTTAAAGGATATTGAGCAACTAATGGTGATCCACTTCTTAGATCGAGATCCAATGACACATTTTCATTTGGATGAGATCGATCCAATAGATCGAGATAAAGTAATAATTTTTAATGAAGCTCTGAAAGCTTGTAGGACCACCACATGGTGAAGAGACATTTCTCGATAGAATTGATAGAGTACAGAGCAAACTAGAAAATGACAAGTGGTAAGCTTGGAAAATAGTTCCTAAGACATGTTTAAAATTGATAATCATGCATCCGTCAATGAGGTCCACATGGATGTCAAATGATGGTCATGCAGATGTCAAATTTAACACAACAAATATCCTTGATGATACATTTCAAATTGATGGTCGAGTACTTGTTAATGACATCCATACAGACATCAAATGATGGTCATGCAGATGTCAAATTTAACATGGCACAGAGCATCTATGATACATTTAAAATTTATGATCTTGTGCCCATCAATGATATCTACACAGATGTCAAATGATAGTCTCATGAACATTAAATTTAATACATTGAAGATCTTTGATGATGCACTTAAAATTGACGGTCACATGCCTGTCAAAAATGTTTACGTAGACATCAAATGGCAGTCATGAGGATGCCAATTTTAATCACTGTAAAAATTCAAGAACCATGAGACAAGTGCACAACTCGATTCTAAGATCCAATGGTAAGTTCTTCTACCCTGTAAAAAGGTAGTTACTCTAGCTACAATGCAACTCTTGTTTGTATACCCATACACTATAAACAATTTTATATATAGATCCAAAATTATAAATAGATAACTTTATAACTAAATTTTCATTAAATTTTATTTAAATATTATAGAATAATATTAAACAAATGATTTTAGGTATATAAAAATTTGTAGTTTCTATTTAGTGGGAATACAATTATAAAATTTAAGAGGTTATCTTTGGTTTGATTTGTTTATCATTTTTATTTGAAGAAACCTCTTAACCACTATACCATGAATGTGGCAGTAGATAGGGCGGAAGCAAGTTATGGTTTGAACATAACTATTTTCACATAAAAGTGAAAATGCAATTGATGATTTAACATTTTTAAGGTTTATGTTTATTTGTTTTTTGGTCTAGGGTGAGCATTTTATAAATCAAACAAATGTGGTAGTATAAATGGGTAATAATTATATAGCTCTATTATAAATATTATTAAATCTATTTCTATAGAAACTTTCTATGCAGTTTATATATCATATACATCAATTTTCACATGCACAATTGAACATAAAGATTTCACCATTTGAGTAGTGTCTATTTGAAGCTAGGTTACAACTACATAGCTTTTACACTGAAGTAAGCCTCTCTTTAGCCCTATTGGGATTTTATGATGTAATCCCCAAGGGAACTAGATATAAAAGCATAAGGTGAAGGTTGATTGCATCTCCAAAACAACGGCATGCTACCTGAAGTAGGAAACTCAATCAATGTGAATGGAGGGTCAAATGACCAATTAACTTGTAATAGATCTCAATCATATAATTGAAGAGGTCACATGAAAGGAGATGCATTTTTATCCAGCGCATAGAAATGATATAGGAGATTTGAATGAGCCTACCTTTGAATACTATCCCTTATTGCAAGAGTAGTGAGATACATTTCTAGATGATTTAAATGGACTTCCTTTTAAAAAAAGAGTTTGAATTCTCAATAGACATTGTATCTAAATTTTAGTCTAAGTCAAAGGATCCTTAAAAAATGATGACCAAAATAATATTTGAGTTGAAATCATAGGTGCATGAGATATTTTTAAAATTGTTGATTCACCCAAACATCCTATCAATGGTATGCAAATGTTGTTCATAAAAATTAAGGATTGAACATTATGTCTCTACATGTTAAATAACGAAATTATTGAAATTGATATCTATTATTTCGCATCAATGATATCTTCAATCAAATATGTTAGACAATTATATTTTTGAAAATAAATACCATCAATTAAAAATTCATGATAAAACATTCTATAAAAATATATTTAAAACTTATTACGATCACTATAAGTTTACATTTTTACCATTTAAACTCATAAATATATTAAAATATTTTGTGAATATTAAAAATAACTTATTTAAAAATAAGTTGAAATTTTTTATGTTAATCTTATTAAATGACATTCTAATATATAAGAAAAAAAAAGAACAAATTTAAATCTTGCCACTAATAGTGTAATGACTTAAGTAACATAATATTTATTAAGTTTATCCTAATATGTTTTCTTTCAAATATAAGTGCATCCCCTAAGTCATATCATAGCGTAATATGGCATAGAATTCCATATGGCCAAGATTCATGTAATTATGGATTGGCCTACATCTTAAGATGTGCATGAGCTTCATAATTTTATGAGATTATCTGAAAACTACTAAATTTTTTTCTCAAAATAGTTATTTCTAGAAGAAAAGAAATAAGTTTTAATAGCCCCACCAAAAAAAAAAATTGGTAGTATTTCAATTCTTCAAAGAAATGTTCACTTTTAATTTTGGTGTTAAATCACTTAATCAAATGTTAGTATTATATTTTATCTTATTTTATATTAAGTTAAATTATTTAATATAATTAAATTAGAAATTTATATAATAATTTAGATATTAAAATATGATATTTAAATATACATTTAAATATAAAATATTAAAATTATTGTAATGATATTATAAGTAGTATATAATAAATATAGTAAGTATAGGAAAAAGATAAGTACTTAATTTTTCTGGATGATAAATATAGTTTATAAAAAATAAAATCAGTGAATGAATTTATATAGCATGTAAAGTCTTTTTTATTTAAATTTGAAACTTTTTATAAAATAGAAATATTGAAAACAAAAAAAAAAATAAGTTTTTTTATACAACTAATTAATAATATGAAATACCAAAACGTAGCTTATAATATAAATCAAATTTAAGTATTTTTATTTTATTATGTTTTTTTAATTTTAATCCATTTTATTGAGTTTTTATATAACTAAATAATAATAAAAAATATAAAAAGGTAGTGCATATATATAAATCAAATTTAAGTAGTTTTGTCTTATTGTTTTCTTTTCGTTTTTAATCCATACAAATGAAAAAGGGTAACCTAAGGAATTAAATTCAACCTTGAACACTTATTTTAATGATTGTTATTTATTCAACACTTCCCTTCAAATGTTAGTGCAATTTATAATAGAAAAAATCATTATAATATGTGTGTGTATGTGTGTAAAATAATCATTTAATTTTTTAAAAATATGTTTAAATTTTATCTCACACCTAATTGAGTTTTTATATAGTTAATTAATAATAATAAATATGAAAAAGCAGTGTATAAATATAATTTTTTTAATCCATTCTATTAAATTTTTATATAACTAATTAATAATAAAAAATATGAAAATGCAGTGTATAACTATGAATCAAATTTAAGTAGTTTTGTCTTATTATTTTTTTTTCATTTTTAATCCATACAAATGAAAATGAGTAATATGAGGAATTAAATTTAACCGTCAACACTTATTTTAATGATTGTTATTTATTCAACACTTCCCTTCAAATGTTAGTACAATTTATAACAGAAAAAATCATTATAGTATGTATGTGTGTATAAAATAATCATTTAATTTTTTTTTAATATGTTTAAAATTTACCTCACACTTAATTGAGTTTTTAAAAAAAAAATTATTTTATTTCATGATTTTTTATACATTACAAAATAAATCACAACTTTATTTTTTCATCTATTTTAATTAATCATTAAAAATAAAAATTTATTTTTTAATTTCAAACAATTAATTATAAATAAAAAGTTGAAAAATACACAAATTTCATATAAAAGCCAAACATCTATAAACTATTAGCATCAAATATATTATATGTTCAATCAAAATTGCACATAATAGGAGTGAAAATAGAAAAAATCCTTTAATAATGGACATTGTAGAAACATTAAACTACATTTTCTATAATAATATAAAAAGAATGTAGATAATTATAGGCCCGAAATAAAAGCAATGTGTAAGATGAATAATCAAGGCCAGGGGAATAATTAGGTAAGGTGCAAGGTGGATAATCCAAGAATCTTCTTATATGGTGAAAGTAATATTTTATTAAGAATGAAAGAATATATCTAGATTCGCATAAACTCATGCTAATAATAAATAAGTTTACACCTAATTTCACACCTTCGTAAATAAAGAGGAGTTATATTTTCATTAAATTGTCAAGTTTGGTAAATTTTGCATGTGTGAGTTGCAATAGGATTTAAGCCCATGGAAAAAAAATTATATTCGATGGATTTTATGTATTATATACTTTACATCATTGACTTATGTATTCAAATGTACACATATTGATGGTTTTGTTCTTCCTTTATACACGTGTTTAGTCTTCTAGATGAAACGAATAAAGATGAAATTATTTAATTATTTAATATATATTAAAATTGATTAATTAATATTGTTGTGTTATTTTTTAATTTTCATCATTTTTATTAATGATTTAGGACATCAACACGGTGAATAAATATTTAAAATTTATTGAAATTGGTTGGAAACAATGTCAAAAAAGATTTTAAAATTTTAAGTATCCATTTAAATAGGTTTTACACTAATTAATTCATGGATTTCTTTAGTATTGAGAGTTTTAAGTGTTTATTTGGAAACAATATAAGTTAAGAATATTTAATTTATTGTAAGAAGATGGAAGTTACAATGCATGGAATTAAGGTAAGGAGAGAGAAAAGAAAAAGAAAAAAAATTAGTAAATTTATTTATATGTGATGATGATCTTTCAAGAATATTTGTACAATTTTAACAAATTTTTAGGAATGTGTGTACAATTGAAGCTATTGGGATAATTTTTATGGCTCTGCAAGATTTATAAATTAAATTCTAAATTATAATATGATATGAATCAAAATGTCAAATATGATTTTTGAGGTCTATATTTTAGAGACAAATTTAGATATAACATATAAACAAAATAAGAGTGTAGTTATAAAAATTAAAATATGGCTCTTTTATTAGGTGAGAAAAGAATTTCAAAATCAAAAAATTGGTTCGTTCTTATTTCAACGGGTGCTTGAAGTGATTCTATAGTTTGAAAACTTTATTTTTTGTGTTTAAGATTGAAGATGTCTCCAATGATGTGAATGGTGAGCACACTCAACTTTCAATGCAGGTGGAGACAATGGTCGTGCGGTAGCTAGTTTCCTATATTGATTATTATAACATGGATCCTGTAGCGTCCAAATCTCTTCTTAGCCTTGGTTTCAATTTGAAAATAGGTTTCCTTAATCCTACCTCCTCTAAAGAGCCAAGGTTCACACTAGGCAACACTATCGAGACATCGATTAAGGGTTCTCTTACTAACTCTGTTATGCCTTCCTAGCCTCCACCCCTTGCTCCCCAAGCGATGTCTCTTTTGGTGCCTCCGCCAGGCTTCTCTAAGGACATTTTAAACTATATTAATGGTAAGGGAGTGGTATAGAAGGATTTTATTCCTCTGCATGAGCTTATTATTCCTACACAATCAGCGATTGTTAAGGGTAGATCCAAAGGTGTGTCTTCATCCCCTATTGTTCCTCGTGTTCTTTCATGTTCCTTTCCCACTAATCTTGTTTTCAAGAGTTTTGTTCATAGATGGGTTTTTTCTAGATGTAATAATGTTGGGAATCCCTTCCACGAATGTAGTGCTTTCTACAAATCCCAACTTTCTTCTAGGTCTAATGGGACAGTTCTTGCCATGGTGCATGTGAAAGCTAGTGTTAGGGCTTCTTCCTCTCATGTTCTATCCTCTTCCCTTCCCTCCTTTATTTTGGGAGATATTCATGTTTATTTCTCAGCTGATACCCTAGAGTTAGTCTTTTTGGATTAGGTTATTTATGATATGGATTTAGAGATTAATAGTTGTTTCTTGTTTGGTAAGTGTGTGGACTCTCTTCTCTCACTTTATGATCTTTCCACTTGGGCCTCATTAGTGTGGATTTCCTTGGATGCTCCTCATTTCTCTTTACTCAGTCAGGGGTTTTTCCAAGTTATGTTCTAAAGTGCCTCTGATTGAGATTTTGTAGGGACGTCAAGACCATGGCTCTCTGGCAACTTTCAATTCTCTTTTTACCTTTGGTCACCCTTATTTGATATGTAAAAATTGGAGACTTCTATGGCTCCCCCTATGATCAGATTGTATAATCTCCCTCCCATTCTGAGAAAAGAGGAGCACATTATGTCATTGATTAATCAGAACGACTCTTTATGAAGCTAGACAAGATTTTTATGGGAAGCAGATTTGTGAGAAATTATGTTGTCATTGACCTCTCCAAACCTCTTTATCATTCAATCACTTTTATATCTTCCTGTGGATCATGGAATCGGTATCTCAACTTCAAAGTACTTCTTTCCATATGTTTTCATTCTAATATCATCATGCATCATGATTTGAGGTGTTCTTCTAAGGGCCCTCAGTTCTCATCTTCTAATGCCTGGTTAGTTTGGCAGAAGAAAGATGGGGATTTGGATCAAGATTTAATTTGGTGCAATCATCACATCTTCTTTCATCCATCTAGTTCTTATCCACCTCTCTCCTTGGCTAGTGATTCTCCCCTAAGATGGAGGTCGTTCTGAGGTGGCGACCTGATTTGGTGGTGTCTTCAAGTTCCCCTCTTCCACTGGTTTTGGTTTTTTTCCTTCTTTCCCTCTGACAATGATTTTTAAACCTTTTCTAGACTTATTGGTCAGAAAGAAAGATCAAAGAATTGAGGCTACAAGGCTTAGGTTTGAAGCAGAGTATTTGGTGAAGGATGGGTCTCAATGGATGATGGAATCTATCCTCTCCCAATGTGGTAAAAGATTGGCCCTAACCACCAGTTAATTTGTTGATTTCTTTGCATTCTTGGTTGGGCATCTTATTATTGTTCTAAAAGTTTAGCCTTTTGTTGCCTCATTTGTTTATTTTGTCTCTATGGTTTGTTCTTAGTTTTCTTACTGATTAATGGCTTCTTCGTTGACCTTTGACTAAATCTTGGCTAAAGGCTAGCAATTTTGTTTTATGTTTATTGATTTTTTGTTATTGGTTTAGATGTATTCTTAGAGGATTGTAGGCTGGTTGGTATTTGATTTGTTTTGGTGGTTGTTGGTCCTTTCAATCCTTAGAGGATGGTCTGTCTTCTTTGTACTGGGTTGTGGGTTTCCTGTAAAAACCCTCACCTTTAGCCATATATAAAAAAAATGTAGTGTTTTATTATATTTGTACATATGGTTAATCAATAAATAATTAATTAGACATTATTTATTGTATTTCAAATGCTATTTGATATTTAATTAAAAATATATTTTATTTTCTATACAACAAAAATACCTCAAATAAAATAAATTTTATAAGAAATAAATATTAGAATCGACTTCAAAAAAGTTCATAAATAATTTATAATTTATTGAATAAATTTACAATTAGAAAAACTAATAGTTAAGAAAGATGAAATTTATTTAATAATATATTAAGTATATATAAGCATTACATTTTATTAAATTTTTATTGTATAATTTTAAATGCATAAATAATTAACCTTCTTAGTCTTCCTTCAACTTGATGTTAAAAATTAAGTGATCTTTTTCACAAAATATAAGATTCGATTCCAACCTAACCTCTTTTATTTTATATATCTCTAATATTATATATAAAAAAATGTGGAACAATTATAACATAATATCATTTTCACTAATCAAACTATAACCCTTTTGATTTAAGATATTTTTTTATTACTATTATTTGAATTTTAACATTAATATTTACATAAAATAATTTAAATTTTGAAAACATAAATCAAATATTTAATGATTAACATTCAACACATTTTTTATATATTGTTTCATTATTAACATTTAAATTTAAAAACTATAAAATCACAAAATTTTATTATGTACAACTTAAAATTTTATTTATTTATTTATTAAATAATAAATAACCCTCTATATATATAAACAAACTTTGGAAATCCATTACCAAGTCAATCATGAAATCTTTATGGTTGAATATTAGTATAATACTAATATGTTCCTTTAAATTTCATCCAAATAAAAATGACAATCTATCTGCGAAACTAATGACAATCTCATCTAAAAGTTGAATGTATCTTCTTCTTCAATGCCTTTTAACAATTGAGGTTCCAAACACACCTCAAAATCCACCCTACATACCAATACTTAACTGGAACATGATTCATCCTCCTCATCTTTTTCTGAAACATGATTCATGTCCAACATGAAAAGATTTAGAAGAATATTGCAATACTAAATCATATTTAAATGAAGTCTAAAATATATTAAAACATCAAAATTTTATATTAATAAAAATATACTTTTCAATCTTAAAAAATCAAAGATAAGAAAGATGTTCTCCACAAATATTCTGTAAATTGAAATAACATAAATTGTGTTGAGAAGGGCCATCGAAAGGCTAATACAACAACAAAGAAAAAAATGCTTGATAGCATAGTCCCTACTCATCATCCAAACCCAGGGACTTCCACACTTCTTCCCTGGATTTTGTTACATATTTCGACCAGTCGAAAGGTGGTAAAGTATATTGCATGTACAAATATCTGAAAGGATATTTGAGTTTCATGAACTCCTCACTCTCACTTTCACTATAACCTCCCACTGTTTTCACCGCAAACTCCCAAAAAGCGTCCTGTTTATCCCCCCACATACATTCAATCGAGCAATACAACACATGTTTCTTTTCTTCGTGAAATCTTTTTTTTCACACTCTGCAGCAGCTATTACTATTACTATTACTATTAGTATTAAGGGAAGATGAAGAAGACTTTCGAAGAAAAAAGACTTGCTCACTGTTCCATGTGTATGGAAAAATCTCATGACTGTCACTCATATGAGCCTCAATGTCAACCTTTTTTATGGAATCGCGTCTGTAAGAATGAGTGGCAGAAGGAAACATCGGTGAATTTTTTATTTTTTTAAAAATGACGATTGGACATTGCCTTTTAAATATAAATTTAATTTATAGAAAAAAATAAAATATTAGAAATAAAAGCGAGTGAGGACAGTGTGAGCCTCGGTTGGGCATATTTTCGTATAAATCCTCACAAACTTAAAATAATCACAATAAAAAATAAAGCCAAGATATGCATCCACATCCATGACCATGTGTTACCTGGTCCGGTGATGAACCTCACCCTTGCACTACAACTTAGCATTACCAATCCCTCCTGCATACCAAACACCATTGCTTTTAACACAGACGTAGCCACAAGAAGCGCTTACCTCCTGCCAGTTGTTCACAGAATATTCTCTTTTATTGTCTCTTATGAGATGAATTTTAGGGCTTTACTTCACCGTATAAACCTCTGGTTTAACTAGATGAAGTTATTATTTAATTTTTTAATATGTATTAAAATGATTAATTAATATTGTATTGTAATTTTTTCAATTTTCATCATTTTTATTGATAATTTAGGGTATCAACATGGGGAGTAAATACATGGAATTTATTGAAACTAGTTGGAAATAATGTTAAAAAAAATTGCAAATTCCAATCATCCATTTAAATGTGTTTGACACTAATTAATTCATGGACTTTTCTAGTATATAGAGCTCTAATTGTTTTTTATGATATATAAGTTAAGAATATTTAATTTATTGTAGGAAGATAGAAGTTAGAATGTGTGAAATTAGGATAAGGATAAAGAGAAAAGGAAAAAGAAAAATGTAGTGAATTTATTTGTAAGTGAAGATCATCTTCCAATAATATTTGTACAATCTTGACAAACTTTCAAGAGAATGTGTACAATAGTAAGAGATTGTTAAGATTGTTTTTATGGTCTTGGAAGCCTCATAAATTAAACTCTGTGTTTTAATATGACATGAATCAAAATGCCAAACATGAATTTTTAGGTCCATATTGTAGAGACAAATTAATAAACAACACATAGATAAGACAAGAGTGTAACTAGAAAAATTAAAACTACTCATTCGCTATGTGAGGGAAGATAAATTCAAAATAAAAAAATTTGGCTCCTTTTTGTTCCAATGGGTACCTAAAGCAATTCTCTAGTTTGAAATCTCTAGGTCTTGTTTCTGAGATTAAATGTCTTTGATGATGTGGATGATGAGGAGAATCAAATTTCGATGTAGTAAGAGATAGTGGCCATACAAAAGCTAGTTTCTTATGTCGACTATTGTAGCGTGAATACTACATGATGTCCAAACCTCTTCTCAGAGTTGGTTTCATGTTGCAAATAAGTTTCCTTAACCTCGACTCCTCTAAAGAGCAAAGGTTCACCCCAGGTACCATCATTAAGTCATCAGTTAAGGGCTTTCTTTCTAAGACTGTTGTGCCTTCCTAGCCTCTACCCTGGCTCCCTAAGTAGTGTCTCTATTGGTGCCTTTACCAAGGTTCTCTAAGGACCTTTTCAGATCTCCTAATGTTAAGGGAGTGGTGCGTAAGGAGTTTGTTTCTTTACTTGAGATTTTAAGGCCTTCATCGTCAATTACGGTTAAGGGTTGATCCAAAAGTGTGGCTTTGTCCCCTACTGTTCCTCATGTTCTTGCATGTTCCTTGTTAACTGATCTTGTTATGCAAATTTTTGTTCATAGACGGGTTTTTTCTAGATGTAATAATGTTGGGATTCCCTTCCACTAATTTAGTGCTTTCTTCAAATCCCAACTTTATTTTGGGTCTAACAGGACAGTTCCTTCCATGGTGCATGTGGAAGCTGGAGTTAGGTATTCTCCCTCCCATGATATATCTTCTTCCCCTCCCTACTTTGTATTGGGATACATTCATATTCCTTTCTCAATTGAGACCCTGGATTTAGTCTTTTTGGATCAAGGTATTCGTGATATGGAGAGATTGGTAGTTGTTGCTTGTTTGGTTAGTGCATGGACTCTCCCATCCAAATTTTTTATCTTGCCACTTGGGCTTCATTGGTGTGTATTTCTTTGGCTGCTCCTCCTTTTTATTTACTTGGTCATGGTTTTTTCCAAGTGTTCCAAAGTGCCTTTGATCAAGATTTTATATGGACTTCAGGACCATGGTTCTTTGGTAACATTCAATTCTCTTTTGCCTTTGGTTGCCCTTATTTGACTCAAAAAATTAGAAAGGTCAATAGCTCCCCTTTGGATTAGATTGTATAATCCCCTCCCTTTATGAGAAAAAAAGAACACATTATGTTGTCGATTAATCGGATTGGATCTTTTGTGAAGCTAGAAGATATTTATGTGGGAAGCAGATTTATGAGAACTTGTGTTATTGTTGACTGAGCTCTAAACCTCTTTTTCATTTAGTCACTCTTAGCTCTTCCCATGGATCATGGACTAAGTATCTCAATTTTGAATGACTTCCTTTCAATGTTTTCATTGTAATATCATCGAGCATTATGTTTTTGGGTGTTCTTATAAGGACCCTCAGTTCCCATCTTCTCATTCTCAACTAGTTTTAAGGAATAAAGTTGGGGCTTTGGATCAAGAGTTCATTTGGCACAATCATGGCATCTTATTTTGTCTATCTAGTTCCTATCTATCTATCTCCTTATCTATGGATTCTCCCTTAGGATGGAGGTCCTTCCAAGGTAGGGTCCTAATTTGGTGGTGTCTTTAAGCTCCCCTCTTCCACTGGTTTTCATTATTTCCCCTTCTCACCCTCTAACAATGAGTTATAAACCTCTTTTAGACTTATCAATCAGAAAGAAAGGTCAATGAATAGAGGCTAAAATTTTGAGGTCTAAAGTAGAGTATTTGGTGAGGGTGGGTCTCAATGGATGATGGAAGGCATCCTCTCCCGACGTGGTAGAAGATTGGCCCTGACCATCAATTAATTTGTTGATTTCCTTACTTCCTTGGTTGGGCATCCTATTGTCCTTCTAGAAGTTTGGCCTTTTGTTGCCTCATTGGTTGATTTTGGCTTTTTGGTTTGTTTTTCATTTTCCTGTTGACTGGTGGCTTCTTTGTTAATCGTTGACAAAATCTTGGTTAAAGGTTGGCTATTTTATTGTTTTTTTATTGATTTTTGTTTTTTGGTTTAGATGTTGTATTCTTAGAGGGTTATAGTCGGGTTTGTATTTTAGTTGTTTTGGTGGTTGTTGGCCCTTTTAGTCCTTATTAAAGGATGGTATGTATTCTTTGTAGTGGATTGTGGGGTCCTGTCAAAACCCTCACCTTTAAACATATCAAAAATAAGTGTAACATTTCCCATGTTTGTACATATGGTTAATCAATAAAAAATTGGTTAGGCATTATTTATTGTATTTCAAATGTTATCTGATATTTAATTAAAAATATAGTTTATTTTTTATATAACAAAAGTACCTCAAATAAAATAAAATTTATAAGATAAATAAATAGTAGAATGGACTTCAAAAAAATCATAAATAATTTATAATTTATTAAATAAATTTACAACTAGAGAAACCCATGGTTAAGAAAGATGAATATTATTTAATAATATGTTAAGTATATGCAAGCATTACATTATATTAAATTTTATTATATAATTTTGAATGCACAAATAATCAACCTTCTTTATCTTCCTTCAACTTGATGTTAAAGATTAAATGATATTTTCCACCAAACATAAAATTCAATTCCAATCTAACCTCTTTTATTTTATGTATATCCATAATATTATATATAAAAAATTTGGAACAATTATAATATAATATCATTCTCACTAATCAAACTAAGATATATTTTTATTACCATTATTTCAATTTTAACATTAATATTTGCACAAAATAATTTAAATTTTAAAAATATAAATCAAATATTTAATTATTTACATTCAACACATTTTTAATATATTATTTCATTATTAGCATTCAGTTAAGAAAAACTACACATTCACACCCTATATATAACAACAACAAACTTGCAAATTCATTACTAAGTCAATCATGAATCCTTATGATTGAATATTAGTACAATACCAATATGTTCCTTTAAGTTTCATTTAAATAGAAATGACAATCTATTCAACTATTATTACAATCTCAATCTATCTGCGAAACTAATGACAATCTCATCTAAGAGTTGAATATATCTTTTTCTCCAATGCCTTTTAACAATTAAGGTTCCAAACACACCCCAAAGTCCACCCTACATACCAATACTTGACTGGAACATGATTCATCCTCCTCATCTTTTTCTGAAACATGATTCATGTTATTAACTCGAAATCCTTCATGATAATTTATAAGAGCAAGTAATCACAATTTTTTTTCAACATGAAAAGATTTTAAAGAGTTTTGCAATATGAAATCATATTTAAATGAAGTCTAAAACATATTAAAACATCAAATTTTTATATTAATAAAAATATGCTTTTTTTAATCTTAAAAAATCAAAGATAAAGAAAGATGTTCTCCACAAATATTCTGTAAATTGAAATAACATAAATTGTGTTGAGAAGGACCATCGAAGGGCTAATACTACAACAACAAAGAAAAAAATGCTTGATAGCATAGTCCCTACTCATCATCATCCAAACCCAGGGACTTCCTCACTTCTTCCCTGGATTTTGTTGCATATTTCGACCAGTCAAAAGGTGGTAAATTATATTGCATGTACAAATATGTTAGAGGACGTTTCAGTTTCCTCACCTCCTCCCACTCACTTTCACTATAATCTTCCACTGTTTTATCCACAAACTCGCAAAAAGCGTCCTGTTTATCGCCCACATACTTACATTCAATCGAGCAATACAACACATGTTTCTTTTCCTCGTGAAATCTTTTTTTGCACACTCTGCAGCAGCTATTACTATTACTATTAGTATTAAGGGAAGATGAAGAAGACTTTCGAAGAAAAAAGACTTGATCACTGTTCCATGTGTATGGAAAAATCTGATGACTGTCACTCATATGAGGCTCAATGTCAACCTTTTTTATGGAATCACGTCTGGATGTCTTCCTTACTCGTAAAACACAGTGGGAAGAATGAGTGACAGCCACGCAATCTTTGCACAAAGGGCCGCTCGAAGGACAAGTTTTGCAGAAGAAAGTTAAAGGCCTGCCCTTGCTACTTATACTGTGGATGGAACAATCGTTGATATACTCATGAGAAGATAACGCACACAACCATGGCTGGAGTTCCATTTGAATTTAATGCAATCTGACTCAAAAAAAAAGGTTATCGGAGAATGAATTTATACAGCAGAGAAGTGCTTTTTATTTAAATCTGAAACCTTTTATAAAAATAGAAATTCAACTTCACGTTCGCTAAAAATAGAAACGCTGCTGAGTTTTTGTATACAAGTAACCAGTAATAGAAAATACGAAAAAGCAGCTTCTAAATATAAAAGCGAAGTTTACTAGTTTTGTCTTATTGTCGTTTTCTTTTTGTTTTTAATCCGTACAAGTAAAGATAGTAGCCTTCCCTATTAAATTTCACGCTCGGCGCTGCCTGTCATGAATTTTCTTTTATGATGGTTATGTATTCAACACCGCCTTTCAAATGCAAATCTAATTTAATTCATAGAAGAGGAAGGAAACAAAACATTAGTGATTTTTTTGTTTTTTTTAAAAGTAAATGACGGTTATGTATTCAACATTGCGTTTCAAATACAATTCTAATTTATAGAAAAAATATATATAATTTTTAATTTATTTATTTTTTTTTTTTTTTTCAAATATTTATATTTTTTTTAATAATTTTATAAATTAAATTTTATAATTAATTATTGAAGATTTTAATTGAATTTAATGGAAAAATCATTTTTCATTATTTAAATTTAATATAAAATTTAATATATTGTAAAATAAATCAAGATTTTATATTTTTCCATCTTTTTTATTCATTAAAAAGATCAAAATTACAAAAATGTTAACATCTTTGTCTAAATTTTATATATTATTTATTTTTATATACAAATAAAAAGTTAAAAAATGTACAAAATTTTTAAAATATATATATATATATATATATATATATATATATATATATATATATATATATATATATATATATATAAATTAAATAAAAATTTAAACATCAAATATATAATATTTTTTATTATAATAATATCATATAATGAAGTGAAAATAATAATAAATCTTTGGTATAAAATAAATAATCAAAATAAGATGTATAATAAAAAAAGCTTTTATATCACAAAAAGTTAAATCATTAAAAAATTTAATTAAAAATATATTTTTTATTATAATAAATGAAATTGGATTTAATTCCACATCTTTATAAGCAAAATGATGAATATAATTATATTTTTTATAAAAATTTCAGTATAAAACATTCATAAATAAATCCAATACACAAATTATCTAAACCAAAAAAAACTCAAATTAATTTTAATAATATTTAAATTTAAAAAAAAAAAACCTAACCCCTATATCCCCTATTAAGGTGTAAGTAATACACAATATTTTACATGACATCAATTGCTACCACCCACAAATATTGCCAATCTCACATTAAGACCAAAATTTCCAATTGCGAGTGTCATGCCTCTCCACATATGATATGATTCTTAGCAAAATCATCGTAAAATTGGATTGGAATATAAATATCAACATTATTTATTTCCCCATGAATGTGGGATTATAGAATTGCATGTTTTATAAATGACAAATCTTTTGCCGCGTTACTGTCAAAGGTTGAATTTCAAGAGTATAACATTGAAACCACAAAGTAAACATAAACACATTGAGCATACACTTGGAAAGAAAATGACTAATAAATTTTAAGTTAAAAACTTATGAGCGTGTACGATGTCCTTGGGATTTTTCTATAATATATTTTAAATCGTATAAATAAATAATCTTATACTTTACAAATATATTTTAATTATTTTCTAAATAATTAAATTATAATTTTTCTTAAAAAACTTAAGGTGCTTATAATTTAATTATTTTCTAAATAATCAAATTATAATTAAAATATTATAATTTTTCTTAAAAAATTTAGGGTGCTTATAAAGAGTATTTTGTACATTTTGTGCTCTTTTTTAGTGTTATGATATGATTTTGATCATTATTAATTGAAATATTTTTTAAAAGGCCATCAACAACCACTTGATATTGTGGTAATATCTATATTGTTGGTTGAATATTTATAATTATTTTAAATTAGTTGAAATATTCAATCCCTTACAATTGTTACAATTGATTATATGAAAATAAGTTATTTATACATAAACTTATTTAACGATTGAAAAAAAACTATTTATTTTCTTTTAAAAAATACACATACATATATTAAGCAATATTAATTTATTATTTACTTCTTCTATAATACATTTAATTTGAATATCTAAAATTCTTGTTGAAACCTAATGTGCATTGATCATATGGAATTTATAGCTAAGAGTATCTTGCATTATCTTAAAAAATATTAAAAATTTATATAATTATTTAAGGGTGCCTTAAATTTAAGAGTGCCAATAATTTATTTTAATTCATTTAATAAATTATTATTAATTAAATGACAAACACTTATAAATAGAAGAAATCTATCTCATATAATTAATATTTAAGATTAAAAATATAATATTTTTTTAATTTTATGTACAATAATATATATAAATATGATTGGACACAATTTTAAAGTTTTTATATTAACATTTCAAATGAAAATGAATATTTTATAAAACATCTTGGTGATGGAATAGCAAAGTTGGTTGGATCAAGTAAACAACCCTTAAATAAATAAATATAGGGAAACTATGGATGTCTTTAGACAACAACTAAATTTAGACATATTTTAGTACTTTGCATGTTTTAATATTTAACTTCCTTATTTTTTATTAAATGGTTGTATTTACACTTTTAGTTTGTTTTTTTAACGATCCTCATTGGAATTTGGTGTTTTTGTATGAAATCATTTGAAGTTGCAAGCATGGGTACATTGGTGTTTTTTAAATTTATATTATGAATATAAAATTATTTAAAATTATTTTTTTATCAATTTCATGTTAATTTTTTTATTGTAAATTTGTTTATTATATATTTTAAAATTATAATGAAAATTTTAAGGTTTCATGTTTATTATGAGTATTAGTATATATTGTTATTGTGTCATCAATTAAATTTTGAATTAGATTTATTTTATAATATTTTTCATATAAAATATAAATTTGAGTTATTTTGTACCTATATATTTGATTTTAATAATTATATATATGTTTTTTTTTTTTTTTTTTAATAAATATATTTTAATAATTATATATATGTTTTTGTTTTTTTTTTTTTTTTTTTTTTTTTTTTTTTTAAAATTTGAATTTGTGGGTATATATGAAAATTAAGGAGATACATCTTGATTTTTTTAATTTGATAAGATAAAGATTATAGGTTTTGAATATCTCAAAAATTAATACAAAGGAGAGAAAGATGAATCATTTATATATAAATGGGACACTTCTACTAGCGACAATAGGGCAAGCATAACAAAAACAAGATCAACATGCTAAAAACAACAAACAAGTTAAACTAGATAATAGTTCTAACCAATTGCTTTTTATATATTTTTTAGTGAACTTTCACTTTCTTTCTGCCTTCAACAACTATCTTTTGTGATTATGTTTAGAGTCCCTCTAAGCAAAGAGTTTTAGCCTAAATTTTCCCTGAGTGAAGGGTCATACAAGAGGGATGTAACACTGCTTTTGTACCTTTTTATTTTTGTGGACCTTATTATAGCCTTCCTTGTCTTCTACAACAACACAGGACTGGGATTTGTCTTTTGTTGAAGGGTCCTTGAATGGTTCTACCCTAGATAATTTCATTGCCATATTTTTCTCAGAGGAGAAGACTGAAATGAAGGGGATAACTGTGTTTGTGGCTTTCCTTAAAGAGATTAGATCTTTCAACAGAACATCTTCAGATGGAGGGGGAATTTTAAGGTCCACATTTGGAATAGGAGATTCAAAATCTTCCAAAGGTAACATAGAATCTCTTTCAGAACCATTTGATTCTTCTTCAGCATCTCCCTATAGATGGTTGAGGGTAAAGTCTTTCCACCAAGAGGACTCTTTCTTTTTTTCTAAGGGAACTATAATTTTTGGTCGAATGGCCTATATTAAAATAGTTATGACAATGAAACAGTAAACCTTCATAATCCAGTGGTTGGGACCAAGAATGGTCCCAAACTTGAAAAGTGATCTTTTCAAGCAAATTCTTAGAAATATCAATATTCATCAGAATTATAGCAAAAGTATTATGATAAAAATGATTACTATCTAGGTGCATTTATAGGTAATTACCCAACGATTTACCAATAGCCTTCAAACTAGATTCAGTCCAAAACTAAAGAGGAAGATTAGGTAGGTGAACCCATATAGGTTTTACATTAAGTGGTTCTATGAGGGGGTTGAAGGCAAGGGACCATGGTTTGATAACCAAGAGGTGGTGATTCAAGAACTAAAAATTGTTTTGAATCTCTTCCTTATCTTCAATATAGTGAAAGATAATAATAAAGAAACTTTTTGCTTAAGGGTAAATATCAAGAGTACCTGTTAAGAGGGGTTATTGATGCTTCAAGGTCTAAGCATGTAGCTCTTGAAGTTTTATTCATTAATCCATGAATCTGTAGATGAGACCTTTGGCTAAGAATAATTCTTTTGATCTAATTACTTGTCTAGTTTCCTCCTCATCAAATATAATAATAGGGTCAAAAGATGCAGGTTTGAGAAGTTTGGGATCTACTTTTGAAGTTGTCCTAAAAGATACTACCTGAGTGAAATGTTCAGTGAATTATGCACTTTAAAAACTATTCTTCAATTTAAACTTGTCAAAAATTATTTGTGAACATCAAGTTATAATTGGTGATTATATGTAATGGATTTATAGAATGGAAGAAGTAAGACAAACCTTTGGATTTCCCTAATGTTTGGTTGGAATAAATGGGCATATACTACATCTATAGGTTTCAATATTCATCGATGTCTTGAACATAATCATACACTTTCCCCTTACTTTATAAGTGGGAGGATATCATCCATAAACACTTATAGGAAATGATCAATGTCCCAACTTGATCATGATAATTCTAAGAAGTGATATGATATAAACCTACTTTTCAAGGGTAAAAGGAAATATGGTAATTCCATTCATAAGAATTTTTAAAGGTGAGTGACATAAGCTACATCCTACTTATTGTTTAATAAATGGTTAAATTTTATTTATCCTAAGTCTTTTTTCATTATGGAAACATGTACAATTTATAGAAAGCCTTTCTATAGATGTTTGGAACTGTATATAACAAGATATTAAAAATTTTGATTGCTAAAAATATCTTAACTTATGGAATGTTTGAAAGAGTGTGTTAGAGAAAATGATAGAAGACAACAACATGAATTTGTATAAAATCTACTTTGATGAAAATACACCTGTTAGCATATTATAGATATGTGCCTCTTTTATTTGTAATTAAACAAAATTAAAATTAAATCTTTATATATAATGATCAATTATTGTTGTTTTTCTCTATAGGATTTGATAATTGAACATGAAAAATCTAGACAAAAAAATGTAGGCAATGAGGAAGATAGTAATGGAAGAATAGAGGAAGCTATTAATGTACCCATAAATTATTATAAAAAGGATGATAAGAGTGAATAAACCTTTAGTGAAAGTGGAGAAGAATTGGAATAATCATGTGTGAAAATGATTACAAGAGTATAGGAAACCTTATAATTTTCAAATATATGCTTTCCAATTTTTTGGGATCAAAAAAGTGTTATTAGTACCTAACAGGTACTATTGGTTTCCTCAAAGGTGTTTATTCTAAACCTACTTCTCATCAACGACCAATAGCAATAGCATATTTCTATCTGTGGTTTCAATTTGCCTAAGTCTATAAATGTTGAGGTAATTAAAAGATAATTCTCCATTAGCAGTAAGTGGGAAATAGTTTCTTTTGTTCGATCCAATGAGATGGTTTTATTTTTTATATGTTTCCCATTTTGCTTAGATAAGGGTAGAGAGAAGGTAAGTAGTTACAAATGATTGGAATAACTGACACATGCTTGCCATTGGTATATGGTGCTCTCCCCTACAAGTTTATGGTAATGATTGTGTTTCATGTTTATTTATGATATTTTGCTAGAATTTGTTTAATGTTAGCTCGAATGAATAGGGATTTTCAAAACAAAGGGAAAGGAAGATAAACATTGTTTCAATTTGAGGGTTTACTACTACTATCCTGCACTTGAAGCTGCAATTCCCAAATAATGTAATTTGCACATTCTTGGTTTCTTTTATTTTCTTGTTTAATATGATCTAGGGTTTCATTTTTTTTACTTTTAATATTTTGGATTTGGGTGTTATTCAAGAGTGTTGTATTTGTTGATAGCATTCTCGATCTAGTTGAGGGCTTATGTATTTGATTCCTTACTATAAAAAGGTTTATTGCCCATAAATTTACTCCTACTATTGATGGTGTCAATAAACCTCATAGATATTGTCCTGATACCATTTCTCTTTGATATGTGATTTTACGGTGTACTTAGTTTAACATTTTTGGAAATTTGTATTTTTAGTTCAAAAATTAGTCAATTTTTGTGACTTTTGGCCCTTTTTGTGTTTAGTGTTGACATATTTGACCCCTATATCATTGGCTTGAATGCTTTTTGAATTAATTTATTTACCTTTAATTTCATTAACCATTACCCTTGCATTTTTTGTATGTTTAAGTTTTATACGAGCACCTCTGATCACACTATATATGTTTTCATCTTTCATAGGCATCATACTAGCCTATTGTTTTCTCCTTTCAATTGTCTTTCATGATATACAATGGAAATATTTGAATCCATATCCCTAACATCAATGAACCTTTATCCCATCGATTTTGTCATTAAAAAAAATGACTACCAATATTGGAACTATAGGCAATGTCATGGTCCCAGAGGGAATCTGCTAACCTATTGAGGTTTAAAATAGAGTCATAGAATAAACTATGCTTCCTAGTTTAAAAGAATGGACCTCCTCTTTCATCCTTTGAATTTATTCACTAATGTATATTCCCACCATGCAGACCATGGTCGAAACTATAGATGTATAAATATGCATTTCTAGGACATAGGGGCCAATTTTTGTTCAACCATTATATAAGAAAAAAATGTGTTGGAATCCGATTTGGTAGAACGTAAAATGGAAAATGTAGAAACAGGGAGAAAGGATACTCCCCATACATACATAACATGATTATATATTGTTAATAGTAGGCCTAAACCTATGCATATAAAAAATAACTTGGGTTTTAGAGGGTTTGATGAAGATGGGTTTTATTTTATAGAAAAAAAAATGGGAATAATAAGTATAGGCCATCCAACATTTGGAATAAGAGTTTGGAGCCTCATGTTGCTTCCATCATTCTAAAAGTAGATCTTGCTTAAAAGAGTTGCATTGAAATATCCTCCAACTAGAGAAATAATACTTAATGATATGAGCACCCAATGATGTCCACCCTTTTCTAAATGAGATATTATCTTAAAAGCATTACTCTTATGTTGGGTGTCATGGATTTCAATAGTCAAATCACATGAATGATTTATATAATCTAAAAAAATGAAAGAATCATAGTTAACATAGAAATAATCATAGGTATCATACAATTAAATAACTACAATCAAGTCATGGTACATCAATTGTTAATTCAAGACAAATAGAAAAGGCTTAGAAAAAATATTCCAAAACTGAATCCATAGAAACAATTTCATCTAAAAAAATGGATATGTTTTCATTGACATGTTGAGTGAACATGATAAGTTGTTTATATATTTTATAAGAGAAAACAAAAATCATTTTCATGTTTGTTTGCAAGTTGATTTCCTTCAAAATCTTCCCTACTGGTCTAGAAAGGTATCTATTGAAAATTTCCTCTATTATAATGAAAATATTTGAACAATTTATAGTTTAATGGGGTTATATGATTTCTCGTTCACCTAAAAATATCTAAGGTCTACTACAAATCTTTCATATAAAATCTATTTACTCTTATTTAGAAGGCTTATTTAGTAAAAGAGGTTTATAGTAGACTGGGTTCTATTATTTTTGGGATCCTATTTTTCACTAACACCCAAGTTAAAAATTATAAATCATAATTAAATAGTGATATATACAACCTTACCAATGTGAACTATGTGCTCTTATCATTAATGAAATATATAGAAACAATAACCCTCTTCATGATACCACATCCTTAGTTGTGGTAAGAACTCATAACTACCTTGTATTTGAAAGCATTTTTTTTCAAAGCTAGCTCCCAATCTAGAAAACCAAGGCATTCACAAAATATGACAAGGATGGTTTGATGACTCCCATCTCAAGTCATTTGTCATAACTAGATCTCTTTGTAAAAACATGCACATAGTGAATACCAATTTTGAGTATAGCAACGACACAAAATAGAATCAATAACCCCCCTCATCCAACTTTTTCATGTCTTGTATGTATGTAAGCCTATATATAGGGCAAAAAGTATATGCTTGGAAGTGGTTTACATGAATTTATTAGCCATTATGATATAAATACTATTTCACTATTAATGGTTGAATTTTATCTACTATATTACCATAATCATTTCATTAGGCCTCTAACACTACTTCAACCTTGCTAAAGAAGCCAATTTAAATGGTACTGTATAATTTTTTTATTTATTTATTTTAATTATTTTCAATTGACTTGAACTGAATCTAAACCATCCAATAATGGATATATCAATGCCATCCAACCAAAATTAATCTTTCCCCATCCCAATGAGTCAGCTTGCACTAGTAGAATTAAATTCCAACGAGTCAAATTGCACTAATAAGATTTAATTATATGCTCTAAATTATGTAATATTGAGTAAAAAATCAACCCACATTACAATAATTTGTGGCGATTAGACTCAAAGTGATGTTTAAATTAAATTTAGATTTTAGTGGTGGATATAGAACAACTAATTTTTTGAGTCAATCCAGCAGTTATTATAGGTGCTAAAAGATCAAAATGAGAAGTCTATGACATACCACCCAAAATTCTAATGGAGACTTTATTGATATCCTATAGGAAGTGACCAAGGCTAATAAGAGTTGGATAAGCTATTCTCAATTGTAATAGAGCATAAAAATGAATTGCAAAGATGCTTTTCAAAAGTGAAAAAGGTGAATCTATATCTAGCCAAAAATAGCAAGGCAGATCATCACAGCTCCATCATATATAACAATGAGTCCTAGAAAATAAAGAATGAAAATGCAACACAAATGAAGTTGCTCTAGCTTTGGATTAACAATTCCTCATTTTTTATAAGGAGAATTACTCTACATAAGGGGTTTATGTAAAATATAGAAAGACAATCAACTAGCAGGTATCACTTTTCATTCATAATTTTGGGAAATTCTACAAAAATTGTAGGAATATAAACCAGGTCAAGAAGAAATTATCCCTCCTCTGCATCTCTCTAAGATGAACATGTAGTAACTATGAGATCCTTGATCTAGGGGACTTCCCAACAAAATAGATAAGAAATCCAATTTTCCTTAGCATTGTATCCACTGTGTAAGTTCAACTTCAAAGAATACTTGCTCATCATAGTTAGGGAACATTCAAGAAACTTATAAAAATGAGGGATGAGGCTCTTTTCTTTAAAATATTATTTTATCACATGAACAATTCAATTATGCACATGGCATAACATTATTTCCTTGAATGATCAAAAACTTTTCTCCAAAGTAGTTTACAATGTTGTATGAAACTCTATATTCAGCTTTAATATGAGTAAACACATAAGGCACTAGATTTTCATAACTTCCATAATAAATGCAAGACATATCACAGGGGCAACATCACAGTCCCCAAGAGATAAGTTTTGTAATTCATAGATATTGACATGGTGCAAAACACAAGTACCCAACAATAATTGGATTGCTTCATGACAAACCAAAATTTCTTTCTATTCCCAAGTCCATCAACAACAAAGGTAGGTACAAAAATAGACCTCATGTGGAAAAATATCAAAAAATAAAAAATACAATTGACTATGTTTCATGCATATTTGACTAACCACGATGCAATTTCAATTAAATTGAACATAAATAGTTGACATATAAACAAATCATATTTACATTAGCAATGCATAATTCAAAAATGCTTCATTTACATTTTACTTCCATGAACTTACAACACATGTCATCAAAGGTAGAACAAAAAACTAAAGCTAAATCTCCAAAAAATGACACGGACACATCAAGGAAAAGGTAAGCATCTAAAAATTGATTATTATAATCCTATTTTGCAATTGCACACAAATTACAAGTAGTTACAATATGCCTTATGATTTGGCTTATAGGGCTTCAGTGATTGAAAGAATAGATGCACATCAGCAATTAAAAATGTATGCATTTATGACATTGCATGAAATAACTATTGTAGGCCATTATTTATTGTAAAAAATTATTTTACAATATATTTTTGTCACCATAGGTCAATGTAAACTTTACATTAACCTTAGGCAATAATTTTCCATGGAATAGAAGGAAGGCATGTAAGAAATGGTTGTGGATTTAGCCTTGCCCACAAAATTTTGATTAATTAATGTGTATATATCATGTTCTAAGCTCCCATTCTACTATGGATAAAATTTTATGGAAATGACTTCAAAAAATACCATTGAAATTATTAAATGGTTTTAGGATTTTCAAGTCTATCACCAAACAGTTTAGGTCAATGGTTTTATCATTTTATTGACTGGCTCAGAATTAAAGCTTAATATTTTCCAAATCCTAACAATATTTTTTCTACAAGATATTTTTATTGGCACTTCAAATCCTCTAATCAATGTTTCAAGGATTGAAGTAACCCTAACTTTTAGTTTTTCCTATTACAATTGGAAAATGTGTTGTAAAATGTAGGTCAAAGGCTATCATTTCTTATATTTTCAAGTAAAATAGGATTATTAATTTATTTCTCTAATTATTCTGTAGATACATGTACCTTTTGTCAACGTATTTCATAATTTTCCAATAAGCCATAATCACTTCTCTTTTGTGCTTGTGTGAAGATGGTCATATTATAGTGAAAGAATTGCAGACCTTATAACTTCAGTGTATTTTTAGCAACTAGTTTGCATACAGTGTCTTCTTTCCCTTAAATAGCTCCCCTACCTCTTACCTATGGTCTCCTTCATTTGCATGTATACTGATGACTATCACTACTATATATAGGATGAAATCACTCCTTTTTTTACCAACATTGACATTTTGCCTACCATTTGATCTTATTATCTTCTATGTGATGTGCTTGTCATTTATTCATTCCATTGTCTTCTTCAATCTAGCTCTTGCAATTTATGTTTCACTCACTTAATATTGACAAGCGTGCCTAAATAAAATTTATTTTTTTATAAATATGTTAATTAATTTTTCCCAATACATATCAAAGAAACAAATCAATGTATCTATTTTTTCTTTCTTAAAATTGCTAAACAAAAATTATGTATATGTATTTTCTTTCTTCAAATTGCTAAATAAAAATTGATCTTTGACTCTACGTAATTATGTTCTTTACTTTTACATCACATAGGCCCAAACAAGGAGACAATAGGCCTCTCACAATAGATGACATAAACAATTATAGAAGTGGATAAGATTTTGAAGGAAATATTCTTGTCATGTACAAAACAATGCAAGATAGGCAAAAGGGAAAAGAGCTATTTCGAATAGACATGACAGACAACAAAGGTGAAATGACAATAAAACTAAATATAGATGACATATGGATAAAGAAGCATGAAGAAATCCTTTCACCATAAAATTTAATATATGTCAAGGACTTTTCCATTGCTTCCAAAAATGAATATGATAGAGGTGATCTAGATTTCATATTGCTAGTAAATAGTAACATGAAAATAGAGTGCATTGGCCAAGTTTTCCTTCAATATATGTTTATTCCTAACTCCACAATACAAAAACTTCTAAGAAAGATGAAGCACTATGCCATAGCTACAATATCATCCATTTGTATATCTACACAAAAGATAGGCAATCAACTTACCATCGACATAATAAATGGTAATTCACTAAGGACACTGTAAAGGTAAGCATAAATTTGTGTATTGTCATTCTATGAAGAAAAAAACATAGCATCCTAGTCTTTGAAATAAATAATTCATTTATTTTTTTTCAAATAATAGGTGTATTTTTTCCACATACTTATACACCATTATAATGACATAGAAAAGAAAATATAGAAAAAGGAACCAGCTATTTTCCTTTTAAAAAATTTAGTGAAACAGACCCAAACAAATGATAGAACACTGCATAGCATGCATTCCACATTCATCACTTATGTCAATGTAAAAAATACTTGTGTATATTTACAATCTCTCCTTGATAAAAGAATCGAGGTAAATTTTCTTATATTCAGCATTTGGATCCTAACATTCTACTTTCATTATAATAGTTGACAATGAAAGCATGTCTACTTTCTATATGTTGTGATTTAATTTGGTAGTACCATGTACTTGTACACTATTTTCCAATATAAATTCTAATGAGTTGTGCTTGAAATTGACACCCAAAGAGTAATCGATAATTTTTTCCCATTATAGTTCAAAGTGATTTTCGTAGAAACTTGAATATACTTATCATGAGTTAGGATTTTTAAGTTCATTCTATAGCATTGACATAACAATTTTATTATTGTTATATTTATTATTTGTCTTAAATTTTGGGTGTAAAAAAATAGTTAATATTAACTGTAATAAACGAAACTAAACTACTTCAATATATTTGAACTGTGTAACAAACTTTGTTAAACAACAATGTTGCATATTTGTTATTTTACTATTTGTCTTCTCTACCAAAATCCTACAGATTGTGCAACAACCTTATGACCACCCTTTTACTCAGCCTATCAATAATCAGTAATTCTATAAACTCACTATCCCTCACAGATCATAACCTTTGCTCTATGTGCACTTCAAACTTCACAGCAAATCACAGTTGTGGTTTTGTGGTCCATAAACTATTATTATCTTATGGATATTACCAAATTCATTCCAATCTATTTGAATTCCATATACTGATCCTTACTATAATCTAGACTTAACATTCATTAAAATTGATTTCCTATAAGATTGATAATATATCTGAGTTTAATATTTTATTATTTATAAATTCCACTATTGTGCATATTCAATCTCAATAGCCTTCAAAGATTATTTCTAAATCATGAAAAATCAAATAGCTTAGCCTATTATTGATCATTATAACAAAATCAAAGTAATTTTCCTACCCATTTGGGCCTGTTATTGATCTCTTTAAATTTTAATATATTGGCCTACTTTTTCCATAATTATTAGGGTGCATGTCCTTATGGTATTTAGTATGTATGCTTAATGCTTAAAAATAATATATTTTTCCACTGATGCTAAATTAGGTGCTTGATACTCTATCAATTTCAAAATCATAATCAACACCATTTGACCCAATTTTCAAAAACTACAATCTAGTGGTCGACCACTTTCAACTGGTGCAAGAATCAACAACGCACTGTAACAATTGTAAAAAATAATGCCCATAATTTTACTCCCACTAGCTATTATGCAATATAAAAATTGAATCCAATAAAAATAGTCAATGCATAATGAAAGACCAAGTGCTCAATGAATTATTCCCTACACTAAGGATAACAACATACATAGAATACCTACAAAGCAAAAAAAACGTGATCTATTTTCTTTCAAAGCTTACCATGCAAGGCATTTTAAAAATTGATAAAAATAATGTCATTAAGCAAATTGTTCCATGAATCAGTAATGAAGGTATGAAATTGCCAAATAATTTAGTATTTACATAATGTTGTATGTACATGAAAAATTCACATAATTAATAGATAAATTCATTTCTATAAGTAATACTCACAATTACATTATGAATGTTTCAGGTTTTTTCTTGTCTCAACAAAGCAACCATGTAAGTTCAACTCAAATCACAACATCGCACTCCCTATGAAGGTATGCACTCTTCATACAATTCGACTACATAATTTATCCTTCAAAAAAATAGAGAGGATAAAGATGATTTGCACCATGTTTTTATTGTTTTTAACATGTGATGTTTCTCTTCCTTATATTTAATTTCATTTCCATTCAAAGCTATTTAATTTTGATATGCATATTTATACCTGATTTTGAAATATTTTTCCTCTTATATTGGCATCTTCATCCTCTATTCTCTTTGTTCATCATATTATTTGTTTAGATTTGGAATCTTTTACTTCCAATTTAAGGCCTTCTTATCTCTGCTCTTCAATATTTCTACTTAGGTAATGATCAGCATTTATTCTTTTCTAATGAAAATTTATTTATTTTTTGAGTTTGGTATTTTCTTATAGAGTTTTATTTTCTTTCGCCCTCTAACTCCTATTTATTCTTGATGCCTTCTAATCTCATCCTTATAATTGTAACTCCATTTATTTGTTTCCATATGGCATTTTTACCATCATGACATTTTGAGTAGCATTCCTCTCTAATCTTGGCGTCCTCCTTTTTTAGTTGAAGTATTATGTTTTCTTCTCACCTTATTATATTACGATATTATGTTCATTGACTACTCTTAAATTTTAATTAGTGGATTTTTATTCCATTTTTGGTGCATTAACCACATCTTCGGAATATTTTTTTGGGTAATGTGTCTTCCATTATTTACTAGCACAAACTTCAATCTAGTGGTGGACCACTTTCAACTAGTGTAGGAATCAACAACGCATTGCAACAATTGTAAAAAAGAATGCCCATACTTTTACTCCTACCAACTGTTATGAAATATAAAAACTAAAGGCAATAGCAATATCCAATGCATAGTAAAAGACCAAGTGCTAGGTGAATTTATCCCTACACTAAGGAGAAAAACATACACAAAATACCTACAAAATAAAGAAAGCATTATCTATTTACTTTCAGAGCTTACCATGCAAGGCATTTTTAAAATTGATAAAAATAATGTCATTAAGCAAATTATTCCACGAGTTGGTAATGAAGGTATGAAATTACCTAAAAAATTAGTATTTACACAATGTTGTATGTACTTGAAAAATTCACATCATTAATAGATAAATTCATTTCTATAAGTAATACTCATAGCTACATTATGAATGTTTCAGGGTTTTTCTTATCTTAGCAAAGGAACCATGCAAGTTCAACTCAAACCATAACATCACCCTCCATGTGAAGGTATGCACTCTTCATACAATTCGACTACATAATTTGTCATTCAGAAATAATAGAGAGGATAAAGATGATTTGCACTATGTTTTTATTATTTTCAGCATGTGATGTTTCTCTTACTTGTATTTAATTTCATTTCCATTCAGATCTATTTAATTTTGAATCGCATAAATATCCCTAATTTTGGCATATTTTTCCTCTTATATTGGCATATTCATCCTCAAATCTCTTTATTCAACATATTATTTGTTTAGATTTGGAATCTTCTACTTCTAGTTTAAGGCCGCCTTATCTCTGCTCTTCAATAGTTCTGTGTAGGTAATGATCAACATTTATTCTTTTCTAATGAACATTTATTTATTTTTTGATTTTGGTATTTTCTTCTAGAGTTTTATTTTCTTCCACCCTCTAACTCCTCTTTATTCTTGACGCCTTCTACTCTCATCCTTGTAATTGTAATTTCATGTTTTTGTTGCCATATGGCATTTTTGCCATCATGGCATTTTGAGTAGCATTCATCTCTGATCTTGACATCCTCCTTTTTCAATAGAAGTATTATGTTTTCTTCTCACCTTATTATATTATGGTATTTATGTTCATTGACTACTCCTAAATTTTAATTAATGGCTTTTTATTCCCGTTTTGGCACATTTGCCACATCTTCAGAACATTTTTTGGGTAATGTGTCTTCCATTATTTACTAGCCCATGAGATTAGTAATGTGTTGTGTTTTCCCTTTCAAAAATTTGAAAAATGACATTTTAATCTAAGCATAAAAAATAAATTTTAAATCTTATCTTGTGGCATTTTTTATGTACAAGTGCATTTTGTGTCATTCATTCTTTTATGTGTTTTTATGTATTAATTTTATTTTCCAATCCAACTCAAGAATGGTATAGTTTATTGTCATCTTATTTTGGATATTTTGTGTGTGTGTGTGTGTGTGTGTGTGTGTGTGTGTGTGTGTGTGTGTGTGTGTGTGTGTGTGAGTGACTTTATATTTTTGATACGCTTGCAGTATTGAAGCATTTGGAGCCCTTGGAAGAGTTAAAGTGCTTTCCCTACAGTCCATTATGGAGCTAGCTAAGTCAATTGCAAGAGGAAATTCCAAAAAAAAAACTTTTCAAATGCAAATAGTTTTTATAAAACAATACAATTTAAAATAATAGTTTCCAACTGCAACTTTAATGATTTCTATTAATACCACTTTTTATTTATACAAATGCTTAATATTACTACTAATTTTATAAGCTTTCAATATATTATTATTCCCATTACGTAAATTGGTCAATATTATGTCAAATGGAAAATTCAAATGATTGTGTGTGTGTGTGTGTGTGTGTGTGTGTGTGTGTGTGTGTGTGTGTGTGTGTGTGTGTGTGTGTGTGTGTGTGTGTGTGTGTGTGCGTGCATGCGCGTGCGCGTGCGTGTGTGCGTGTGCGTGTGTGTATGCATGGGCGTGTGCGTGCACGTGCGCGTGCGCGTGCATGTGCGTGTGCGCGTGTGCATGTGCTTGTGCGTGTGCGTGTGCATGTGCGTGTGCGTGTGCGTGTGCGTGTGCGTGTGCGTGTGCGTGTGCGTGTGCGTGTGCGTGTGCGTGTGCGTGTGCGTGTGCGTGTGCGTGTGCGTGTGCGTGTGCGTGTGCGTGTGTGCGTGTGTGCGTGTGTGTGTGTGTGTGTGTGTGTGTGTGTGTGTGTGTGTGTGTGTGTGTGTGTGTGTGTGTGTGTGTGTGTGTGTGTGTGTGTGTGTGTGTGTGTGACTTTATATTGTTGACACGCTTGCAGTATTGAAGCGTTTGGAGCCCTTGGAAGATTTAAAGTGACTACCCTATAGTCCAGTATGGAGCTAGCTAAGTCAACTGCAAGAGGAAATTCCAAAAAAATAACTTTTCAAATGCAAATAATTTTTATAAAACAATACAATTTCAAATAATAGTTTCCAACTACAACTTTAATGATTTCTATTACTACTACTTTTTATTTATACAAATGCTTAATATTACTACTAATTTTCTAAGATTTCAATATATTTTTATTCCTGTTATGAAAATTGGTCAATATTATGTCAAATGGAAAATTCAAATGACTTTCCACTCTATGTACTATGCTTGAATTGTCTATCAATTTTTTGTTGGTACTGACTATAGTCAATGGTTTTATAATGTCAACTACTATCATCATCAAATCATATAAGAACATGAAAGAGTAGATAAAGTGAAATGAATTCATTGATTGATAATTTTATATGATCATGATGTGTGTAGACACAACTGGGGAGGACTTATTACATTATAAAATGGGGTATGTTTGATGGTCTGTAGAACTCAAAGAATGTCACACCTTATATAAATCATTAATTTATGAAACAAATGATTTATAGTAAGCATCTTTCTCTTAGATAAACGTGTGACTATGGCATATATAATGATGGTTGGCAATCCACAATTGTCTGCATTACATGTTCATATGGTTGCAATAAGTGCATAAGTTATGTCAATTCCAGATACAATTGCCATATGCTTCAATTAATAGTTTTCTAATGTCAACTATAGTATTCATGGAGCCTCCAACTGTCAAGTACTTAGACCATTCCACAACACTTGTTTAACAATGCAATTTATTAGTATATTATTTAAACTTGTTATCACTATACAATACAAAATCAAGGAATGTGAAGATAATGGATCAAGTGATCATGAGTACTAGTCAAGAAGTGTTATTCATGTAAAAAATGTTGCTAATAGTGGATGTACATCTTAGGTATTTGCTTCATGATTGGTTTAAGTCCTTTCAGTGGTTTTAATTAATTGAAGAATATATTTACCATACAAATTGTTTGATCTTTATATTTTAGTTTTAATCTTTAAAAATTAACGAATAAATGAAATGAAATTTTTTATCATAGGAACAATCAACCATGGAAGCTAGTGGAAAAAGGGATATGGAAGCTGAGAGAGTTATTAAGGATGAGGACATTGAGGTGTGCATTAAATGATCATAATTTTCTAGATTTACATTTAATATCTAGGGAACTATTAGTTGAAGTTGATAGGGAATAATTTTAGGTCACTTAGCAAATATTAAATTGAATGTTTGTTATTTTAAGTTATTAAGGATCATAGGGATTATTGGTTTTTGGTATTTTTTAAAGTCACAATTCTTGGTTTATAGCATATATATTATTTTATGTTAGAGTAAGTATATAAAGTTAGGGGATAAAAAGGGTTTCACTTGTAGACATGTTTTTCTTGTAAATTGAAAAATCTGAACTTCTGTAGATAATTTAAGATGGCTACACTCAAAATTTGATGATAGTATAAGAACATGAATTGTATCATTTTGAGTCTAGTTTTTAAAAAATTATTTAAAAAAAATGTTAAGTATAACTAGGTAAAACATCTAATTTTTTTGAATAAGAACTCCCTTTTTTAAGAAAATAGAGTAGAAAGTTAGTCATGTGGCCACTCATTTTTTAAGCATCATTTAATATTTTTTAAAATAATTTGGTGAAACTTTCGATAATATTATCTAGTTTATAACCTATATATTTTTATAATTTTTCAATGAAATAGTTTTTTAATTGATTTTACAAGTAAATAGATCCTGAAAACTGATAAAAAAATGGATAGTTGGTCATGTGGCCACTCTAACTACCTCAAAAAAACTAGTTTTTTTTAATGTATATAGAATTAGGCCTAGTTTGTACAGAAAAACTTTTTTTTTTAATGTGTGTAGAATTAGGCTTAGATTGTAACCATATAATTTTTTTCGCATTTGGATCAATGAAGAAAAAGATATGCAAATATACATAGGCATGTATATTCGTAGCATGTAGTGGCCTAAAAAGTTATATTTAGAAATCATCATAGATGAAAACCTTAAAATAGTCCAAATTATATATATATATATATATATATATATATATATATATATATATATATATATATATATATATATATATATATATATATATATATATATATATATATATATATATATATATAAAAATTGGAAAGGGGAGAGTGTGATCATCATGGTGGTAAAAATTTTATGAATTGGCTCATTGAAAATAATAGTGTATTTGGTGATTGAAGTTGAATTTTGTTGTTTTTTCTTAAAACTCTCAGATTTGATTGTGTGTTGATGGTCCAAGTCTTTGGCTCAAGAATCCAAGACATTTATGAGCCAAAACGATTGAGTTTTGAATTCAAACTCACCATAATACATATGCACGATGACACATATGTGTTTTAACATGTACGCATTATCACATGTATAAATTCAAATTAAAAAAACATGTGCATTTGAAATGCAAAACAACCAAATCACGTACATGTTATCTACATAATGTGTACCCATTATCACCACCAAGTCTAGTGGTAATTACATGTGTGTTCTAGTGAAATCATGAGTGGATAAAATGCAAAAGGGGGATGCATTATAAGGTGAGGGGGGGCATTTACTAAAATAAATATTAGGTATAAGTTTACATTTATTTTAGTAAATATAATAAGTTAGGGTCACTTTATATCTAATAGATTTAGTCTCACAACTACACGCTTTACGATGTGGAAGATAGTTTTTTAAAATGTAATATAGTCTATGCTTAGGCATTTTCAAGGTCTCGGTATTGAACCTAGGGATTTTAAAGCATAACTTTTTCAATTGATATCCATTTTTGGTAAACATATAGTCATTTTTTAAGTTTTTGTGTGTTTTAGATTTCTTCTTGACATTTTTAAAAGTCCTAAGTTTTTTAAAATTGAAATTTACAAACCACTAACTTTGAATTCAGGCCAAAGTGGTGTGATTGGGGAAGCATAGTTTATATTGATGACCTACACACATCAAATGACCACTTTATATTAATTTCACTTGCTCATTGAAATAATATTATTTATTATTATATTTAAATAGTTTTTTTTAATGAATTTCATTTGATTTAACAAAATAAATTATTCCCATGACATCATGTCCTTTATGGGGGTAATAAAAGGGAGGTGGAAAAGGAAATTACAAATCAAGAGGGGGAGATTTGAGAGAAGGAAACAAATTTAATCCCAAACCTTCTCTTAAATTTTTAATTTGAATAAATTTTAATTTTAATTCTCACATTTTTGTTAAAACCTTTCCATTCAAATTTCAATTCAAGTTTTTATCCCAATTCCGATAGATTAAAATGACTTTTTATAAGGTGCGCAAAGCCAACCCAGTTAATTATGGCTCACAATTAAAGTAAGTTGTAGAATTTATTACATAGCTAAAAAGGTAACATAACTCACATAAATGTCCATCTATAACTCCAACCCAACTTACAAATCCAAACCCATAAAAGAGTAGTCCTCCTTGATATAAATTGACAACAAGATAAAATGTTATAGTGAATGATGAAAGTAATGAACCTATGTTAACCCCTTTACTAAATCTAAACTTCATAATGGATATATTCATTATTTTGAAAAGAATTATTTTCATGCATTCATTGTATTCAAAATAATATTTTGTTTACAATCATTGTTTTAAAAATAATGTAAATAATCAAATGGGTTGTAGTCCAACGGTGAGGATGATGGTGTAAAAGGTGTCACCTAGCTATCCACTAAGGTATAAATTTTAGGAGATAAAAAATAAGGGATGAGGTCAAAATCGTGCCCTAGGAAAATTTGGCAGAATAGATACCCCTCAATCCTTGGCACTAAGCCAAAGTAGCATTATACACACCTAATCTACGTAAATGGAGGGTTTCAATCAAAAAATATATATAAATAATAATATTTAGACATTCAATTTTTGAAATTATTTTACTTTATGTTTTTCATATTTTTTTTTGAAATTAATTTTTTTCACAAGTTAAAACATTAAACATTTTAATTCTTTTTTTGGGGGTAGTCTGCTTAAAATCTATCAAACTTTACTCTTTCTGAAATGTTTTTATGTTCTTCAAATGTCTCTAAATTTTTTTTCACCTTTTAGGCTTATAGGGCCATCATATGTTGTCATTGATTGAAAATGCATTCTTTCAACTTTTGGAGAGTACATGTGTTGGAAACACCCCTTGTTATTTGAAAAACACTTGTTTTAAATAAAGATATTCTAGTGGAATAGGATAGATGTACAATATTAATATTTTTGTTGGAAGAGTTTGACTTGGATTTAAATCAAGAAGAGGTTATTAGAACTTAACATTTTTTAAGAGATTGTGTTGTTGCAAGTGAACATAATATTACAAGAGAACATGTTATTTCAAGTGAACACATTATTGTAAGTGAACATGTTGATGGAAGTGAGCATATTATTGAAAGTGAATGTTTTGTTTAAAGTGAAAATGTTGAAAGAAGTGAACTTGTTGGTGTTGCAAGTGTTGGTGTAAGTGGTATTTAATTATTTAGCTTGGTTTTGTCTAGGTTCACAATAAAAGGGTAAAAATTAATTTAGGTCCAAGTTGTTAAGTGGTTTTGAGTGATGATTAATTATGTTCATGAGTAATTTGTGTAACTATATATTTAGTCACTCACCCTAACTAATAGTTTTTTCACAACTATTTGGTTGTTATGAAATAAACTTACTTCATTGTTTATAATAAGACTTCCTACTATAATATTATCGATTGTATATTATCAATGTGTGACAGAGATATACATAGATTCATGGGTGCATAAGTTGGCTATTTATTTGATGGCTTAGCTTTCATTATGGTAATTATTTTCAAAAGTGATCCTAGATGTTGAGTTTATTCACCTCTAATATGGTACTATAGCCTAATTTTTGTATCCATTACTCTCTCCATTCTACCTTCTTTGATTGAGAATTTGTATTTTTTACAGATCTTTATAAGGATGTTTTTGATCATTTTTAGAAGATATTGTAGATGAATTTTTGGGTAAAATGTATATCACTGTTGAGTCTAGAATGCCAAACATCCCAATCATGAACTATGATTTGTTCCAATTTGATAATCTCTAAAAAATATCATTTTTTTGTATTATTTTATTACATCATATGGATCAATAGAAATATATATGGGAAAAAAACTCTATAGGTCGCATGTTATCCTTAATTTTAAATAATTATATAGGCGGTCTACTTTTGTAGGTTTATGCAGCCATTTTCCACTGACATGGCCTTTTCATATGTTGCACACATGCATCATATTTTCCCATGCTAGAGTTGTTCAAGGTTTGTAAATGATGTCTCCAAGGTGGCCAAGGATGTTGATGAGGTCTCATGTGTGCTAGAATGAAAATGACAAAGTGTGCTTCAATGTTTTTTAGTGTTCTTGCATAGTTCTTCATTGTTTGACTTGGATAGGTAGATGGTGGATGTTATTGATGGTATGGTCAAGTTATAGAGACCCTATGGATTTTTATTAGTGATTAGAGTGCTTAAGGAAGTGAAAATAATTCATCATAATAGTCATATGGGTGTCTAGGTTCAAGTAGTCATCTTGGTAGACAAGGCTGAGTAAGTAGTTTGATGACATCATATTTCACATGTGTGAAGGTTTTAGGAGCAATTTAATACATGGATGGATTCCCATATGAGAGGTGATGATGTGAATAAAATTTTAGGTCAAGACATGGTGTGTATAAAAATTTATTAAGGTTCAAAGTTGGCTTCTCAAATAGAGTTCAGTAAGTTTATATACTTAAGCCAAACTTACAAGAGGAGATCTAATGGTGAGCATTTAAAAGATCTAAAATGAGTAATTAATCTAACCAGATAAGGATCTAACAGAGCACATGATCTTGCCATATAGTGATCCAATGGTGAAAATTGATTAAATAAGTTAAAAAAGTGCTCAGAAGGCATGTGAGGCTACCAAGTGGTGGAATTTCATTGAAGACTGACCGTAGGGTGTGCAGAAGCCACGTGAGGTTTCCAAGTGGCTTGATCTCAGAAATGAGGATCTAAGATCAATAGTGAGAAATATAGGTTAAATTTAGGATACTTATAAGGATATAAATGGAGCATATTTTTCAAGTTGTGTGAGGACACGTGTTTGCAGATGATTTTGCATTAACTAGTGACTATTGGCATTTGAATTAGCAAAGGGAAAAACCATTTTATAATATTTTGATAATATATTTTGATCTAGGATGAATTTTAATGTGATTTAAAAATAAAATTTGAAGATAAATTAAAGTCACATATAGATAAGTGAGTTATAAGGTTTGAATGCCTATACAATCAAAGATATTAAGCTCCAAAGTTGATTGTGTGTTTGACCATGTTTTCTAAGTGACCCAAGAAGGATAATTGAGTTGTTCTTGATAGTATTTTGATGTTTCAAAATGAAAAAAATATTGGAGAGTGTTTTAAACTCCATTAATACTATCTTTATATATTTTGGAGGTTTGACCAATCCATATTCAATATGAACAAAGGCTTAGAATTTGACTGTGGTTATTGAATACACTGACAGTTTGAGTAACCATCTTATCAAGGTAAGTTGAAGGTGATCTGAATAGACTCAAGGAATAAAATGGGTATGGAGATGTTATATACATCTCTAAGGCTTATTATAAGGCATTTTTTCATATTTTTCTCTTGATCATATATGGAGAGTCAAAATAGTATAATTTTATTTTGATTGTGTGTGACTAGTTTGAGTGGTCATTTTGAAAGAGTTGAATTAAGTGCTTAGAGATTGTGTTAAAGTGTATAAATCACATGGAGGTATTTTATAGGTCTTGAATGGATCACTCATGTGATCTAATCATATTTATATGTAAAAAAATTAAGTGTTTGCTTTAGATTTTTGAGACCATGTTTTCTATGTATGAAAGCCTAAAGAGCGAGGAGACCTAATTGGTAGGTTCAAGGGGTGAGTTGGTGTTCTAGGTGGCATGGAACCATATGGGAATAATAAATGGGATATTGGAAATAGGTTTGATGTGTTCTAATCATTTTTTAAATCTTAAATTAGTCTAAGAGGTTTTAAGAGTAGCATGTAGATGTGAAGGCCTAATTGTTTTAGGTCTCATTAAGGCCTAATGGAGGATTTAAGTCTTAAGGACTATGGACGACCTATGGAGTGGAATGTCTCACCCATGTAATATTTTTGGAGACCTATTTAAATTTTAATAAAAGTGTGCGAAGCATCTTGGATGACCAAGATGGGTTAGACCAAGAGAGTGGTATAAGTACAAGGCCTAATTTGCCTATTTGTGTTAGGGGTGTGTGTGTAGATTCAAGAAAAGGAGATAACCTTTGAAAGAGAAGGTATAGGTCATTGAGGACAAATATATATTGAATAGTATTATTCATAATTTTCTAATCAATTTGATGTAGGAGGACACACAAGTTATTAGACCTAATAAGCCTATCAGAGGCAGTTTGAGCGAGTTAGTCCTAGAGGTAGCTTGAGAGAGATTAGAGGTGAAGAGTCTAGTAAAAGGTGGTCATCATTAGTTAAAAAGTATAAATATATATTTAAGATGATATATTAAAGATAGATAAGTGGGTTTTTATTTACCTATGGGGTTGGTTCCTCCTTATAAGATAAAGCTTGCTAAAGGTCTAGTTATTGTGGGTGTTCAACTAGACAGGAGAAGTAGCTCCTTTTGGGATTGGTGTCTCATTAAACTAAGGTATGGGTATTACTTGATCAGTTAGTGATGGTATAAATTTTGGATCTTGTTTTATAGGACTGTATTCCATTTTTTAGGGTTCAATGGGTTTTATCCCCCAAGAGGGTTTCTCACATATATCATGTATTATGTGATTGATCTTGTTATATCATCCATGTTCATTGTAATGGTTAATTTATATGCATCATGATTGTATGTGATGAATTTTTAAGAGTTTATAATTGAATTGGATTATCTTACATCACTAATTCACCCACCCTCTTAGTAATTTTACCTCTAACAATTGGTATCAGAGTAAGACCTTCTGTGCAATGTTAACCACTTGAAGGTGATCCAAGGTACAATATGGGTAGTCATCAAATGCAAGAAGGATTTTAAACTAAGAATTAACCAATGTTCAATATCTCCAATTATGTTTTTTGGAGTGCAATGATGAATACCTATATCATTTCAACATTGTTTACATTGGATGTTATTGATGGTATGGTCAATTTACATAAACTATATGGGGTGTTATGAGTGCTTATAGTGATTATGGAATTGAATTGAATTAATTATAACAATCATATGTGTGTCTAGGTTCAAGTAGTCATCTTGGTAAATAAGGTTGAGTAAGCAATTTGATGACATCATATTTCACATGTGTGAATGTTTCAGAAGTAGTTTGATACATGGATGAATTCCCTTATTATAGGTGATCAAGTGGTTAAAATTTAAGTTCTAGACATGGCACATAGAAAAATTTATTAAGGTACAAAGTTGGCTTCTCAGACAGAGTTCACTAAGTTTTATACTTAGCCAAATTTGCAAGAGAAGATCTAATAGTGAGCGTTCAAAAGATCTACTATGAGAAATGAATCTAACCAAATAAGGATATAATAGAGTGTTTGATCTTGTTAGATAGTAATTTAATGGTTTGTATTGATTCAATAAGTCAATATAGTGCTCATAAGGCATGTGGGGATACCAAGTGGTAGAAGTTCATTGAAGACTGACTGTAGGGTGCACAAAAGGCACGTGGTGATGTCAAGTGGCTTGATCTCAAAAGCAAGGATTTAAGATCAATGGTGAGTGATGCAGGTTAAATTTAGGAGACTTCTAATGGGATCAATTAAGTGTATTTTTTCAATCTGTGTGTTGACACAAGATGAAGACATGTGTCTACAGATGATTTTGCATTAAGTAGTGATCATTGTCATTTGAATTAACAAAGGGAAAAACCAGTCTATAGTATTTTACTAATATATTTTGATCTAAGATGAATTTAAAGGTGATTTCGAAATAAAATTTGAATAAGAATTCAATTTGTATCCATATAAGTGAGTTTTAAGGTTTGAATGTTTGTATATTCAAATATATTAAGCTCCAAAGTTGACTATGTGTTTGACCATGTTCTGAAAGTGACCCAATAAGGAAATTGAGTTGTTCTTGATAGTATTTTGATGTTTCAAGATGAACTGACTATTGGAGAGTTTTTTATACTCCATTAAAACTATTTTTATGAATTTTGGATGTTTGACCAATCCATATTCAGTATGAAAAAAGGCTTATAAGTTGACTGTGTTTATTAAATGCACTGACCGTTTGAGTGACCATCTTGTAGAGGTAATTTGAAGGTGTTTTGAGTAGATTTAAGGAATAAAATGAGTATGGATATGTTTTATAAGTATCTAAGGCTTATGATAATTCATTGGTTTTTATAGTTTTCCCCTGATCATATATGGAGAGTTAAAATAGTATAATTGTATTTTGACTGTGTCTGACCAGTCTAAGTGGTCATTTTTAGAGAATTGATTTAAGTACTTAGAGATTGTGTTGAAGTGTTTAATTTTCATGGAGATGTTTCATAGTTTTTAAGGGTTCACCCATGTGATCTAATCATATTTATATGTGAAATAATTAAGTGTTTGCTTCAGAAGTTTGACACTATGTTTTCTGTGTATGAAAGCCTAAAGAGTGAGGAGACCTAATTGGTAGGTTCAAGGTGTGAGTTGGTGTCCTATGTGGCATAGACCCATATGAGAGTAATAAAGGGTCTATTGGAAATATTTTTTATGTTTTCTAAGCATTGGTGAAATCTTAAAGTGGTCCAAGATGTTACAAGAGTAACGTGTGGATGTGAAGGCCTAATTATTTTAGGTCTCATTAAGGCCTAATGGAGGATTTGAGTCTTAAGGACTATGGCCGACCTATGAAGTGGAGTGTATCACATATGTAATGTGTTTTTAGACCTATTTCAAGTGTAATATAAGTATGTTAAGCATATTTTCCAAATAAGATGGGTTTGACCAAGAGAGTGGTATAAATATAAGGCCTAATTGGCCTATTTGTGCCAGGGGTGTGTGTGTGGATTCAAGTGAAGAAGACAACCTTTAAAAGAAAAGGTATAGGTCATTGAGTACAAAAAAATAGTAAAGAGGATCAATCATGCTTGTCTAATCAAGTTGATGTAGGATGACACACAATTCATTAGACCTAATAAGCCTATAAGAGGTAGTTTGAGTAGGTTAGTCCTAGAGGCAGCTTGAGAGAGATTGGAGGTGAAGAGTGCAGACAAAGGTGGTCATCATCAGTTGAAGAGAAGAAATAGGTGTTTAATATTATTTTTTCAAGGTATTTGAGTCGGTGTTTAATTGGATAGGGGGTTGGTTCCTCCTTGCAAGATAAATCTTGTTAAAGGTCTAATTGTTGTGGGTGCTCATCTAGACAGGGGCAGTAGCTCCTTATGGGATTGGTGTCTCACTAAACTAAGGGATGGGTGTTCCTTGATCAATTGGTGTTGGTATAAATTTTGGATCTAATTTTATAGGATTTTATTACATCTTGAAAGGGTTCAGTGGGTTTTATTCCCCAAGAGAGTTTCCCACATATATCATGTATTATGCGCTTGATCTTGTTATATCTTCCTTGTTCATTGCAATGGTTAATTTATATGCATCATGATTGTATGTGTTGAATATTTAAGAGTTAGGAATTGAATTTGATTATCATGCATCATTGATTCACCTATCCTCTTAGTGATTTTACCTCTAATAGGAGTGTGTCTAGCTTAACGTCAATAGGGATTTTACCATAGGAGCGTGCACATGATTATTTATAAACTTTCGATCCCTTCAAATTGGTGTTGGCATCAAAACAATTGATTTTTTTTTAAAAATGAGGTGCATTAATAGATATTATATTATTGTCTACATTGTGGCATAGTAGCACCCACTTTTGGCATGTAACACATAATTAGATATGTTGATGGGCTCGATGCATAAAATCTACAAAATGTCATTGAAAATCATGTAAAAAAATGTAGTCCTAGAGTTGACCTAGGCAAAAGTGAAGCCTGATACGATGCATATTAATTTTCCATTGTCTATTGATTGGCATCATTAACTTTATTATTGCATTGATGTTGACTAGCATATGCTTTGGGTTAAGCATTGGCCAACATATGCTTTGGGTTAGGCATTAACTATACATGGTATTTTTTGGACACCACTGCCATAACACCATCAACCGACAGTGACTTCATCATTGATGACCCACCAACTAGACTTTATGGGTATTTCAACACCTCCAACATGGCACTACCACCTCACCCACTCGAATGCCATCTATCGGTAACCCCTGACCTTATAAAAATGTTTTAATTTTTGTATTTTTTATATATTTTTAAAATTTAAATATAGGTTTATTTCATAAATATTCATGGGCTGATGGTGATTAAACTCTTATGAAAATTATTTATTCAATAGGTCGATATTTCAAATCCATTTCAAAAAAAAATGCTAAGTGGTGTTTTTTCTTACACATTTGATTGCTAAATTTGATTAAAAAATAACTTTTCAGATGTTGTTTCTGCACATTTGAAACCTTGACAAGGTTTATTTTCCACCCTTCACACTTTTTTTGAGTTATAAATAATGGTATGGTTAAATTTTTAATTTGAGCAACCACATTCCTAGAATTTTTAGTTTCTTGTAGAAATTACTTTGTAATCCCTTTTGGACCTTCCAAAGGTCATAGCATTTGATATGGAAATCATATTGAGGTGCCATTTTTTTTAAGTGGATGGATTTTCATGTTTTTTCAACTGTGCCATTATATTTTTTATAATTTTTCTTCAAATTACACTTTTAAGTAATTTTTTAATATCTTTTACTATGAAATCTATTGTAAACATAATATTTATAGAGCGCCATCTTATTTCTTCTAAGAGATCACTTTTTCCATATTTTGATGGATACTATAGATTTTAAAAGGGATTATCTCATCTATTTTTTGTGCTAATTGGGCCAAAACATTGTACCAAACTATGTCTTTATAAGCAATTAGGGGGGTATGTTTTCATCTTTTCTAGTGTGTTTTTTATTTGAGGTTCATTATAAGGCCTAGTTTTTCCATTTGCAATAGCTTTCATTTGGTATGTAGAAGATAACATGACACTCAAGAATCAATTCATTTCTACAGTCCCTCATTCTTAGCTAGTATGACCTCATACACTCCTTGTAGAATAAAATTGCCATTTTTTTAGCATCATCTTAATGTGTTGGACATAAATTTTCTAGACCCTAGTTTACCTACTGTCACCACTCCTACACCTACTAACCATGATTCATCAGTATACGAGCCTATTATTATTTCTAATGTTCATGTTGTTTCACCTTCTACACATCCCACATCATATCCACCTACCTATTTACCTATTTATTTTGAGAAGCATACATCAACCTTTGATTCCCATATACTCAGTTTCATGGGTCACCTTAGTGGAGGTATTTACACACATTCACTAGGAATTATTTCCCCTATCTGAACAATTCATTGGAATACTTGTCATGACATTGGTTATGAGGTAGGTATTTCATCTTCCATGGGATCACTTAATGCCAACTCAACTCCAATTTTTTTCACTCTTCTCTTTGTGAGGATATTGAGCAACATAACATTTATGGTGTGCCTTCATTCAGGAATGAAAAACTTGAGACTACCCTAGTCAAAAATATTCCTCTTAACATTATTGTAGATTCAAGGGATTCCTTACATGCATCATTTTTATGCTTTGCATCAAATCATATGCAGGCATCTTCTTATACCATCTATAGTTAACCAAGATGGATTTTCAATTAATTGTGGTGGCATCATAAGTGTTTTCTATCAAAGTTATATAGGCTTGGTATCTCCATTTTTAATCTTTTTAATACATAAACTACTCCTACCTTAAAATGCTCCTTTTTATTAAGTACATCACTCTTCTTTAGTAGTTGTCTTAGGACCAACTCTCATATTATTGATGGTTTTATTTGATAGATTGATAATTTTATTTCTATAAGGAGCTATTCTGGTGAATATATTATCATTTTTTCCTCACTTCATGGTTTTTTTGGGGATGTATTATGTCACACTATGTCATAAAGTGTCATGATAGATTTTTTGTTTCACCCTATTATACCTTATTGCATGGGTGCTCTATTTTGTGTACCTTTTTCATCAATTTTATTTCTTGACCCTCCCATCACCACCAAGGTCATTTTCTTTCTTGAGAAATCTTTTTTTGTATCTTTGACACTTATTTGAAGATTGATATTCTCCTTTTCATAACGAACTATTCTAATGCATATTATGTTGGTTTATCTTCTTTGATGTTCAAGTAGTGGGATTTGTCCACTCATAAAAAATTTAGTCATTTCACCCAGTCATAATTATGGGGAATACATGCACATATTTCTTCTTCAAGTGTTTCATTATTTTCTAACCCCTTGAGATAGAAAAACATATAATTTAGGTAGTTGATTGTATTCAATGTTATGGATAATGTTTACATGGGAAATGGTAAATTAGAATTTAATGTGTGTAAGTTTTTGTATGTTAACATGGTAAATAACATTTACCATAGTAATTATTTTATAGTTATAACCATATGGTTAATACGGTGAGTTAAAATATTATTTTTGTGATATATTGTTAAATTGTTATAATAATATATCATATTACATAATCATAGTGTGAGAGAATATCAAAGAAGTTATAAGAAATGCATTTCCTATAGATATGTAACCTCATGTATTGATTGTCAATCAAATAATTTAGAGTGTGTGGATTATTTTTATTGAAATAATTTATCTATGTGATCAGCTCCTTCGATCTTTATCAGTGGTATCAGAGCAATGATGTAGTCCTGAGAAATTATGTAGGGCATAGCCATAATCTTCATGATTGCCCTACCTAATGGGAGTAAATAATCTATGGATTTTTTTTGTAACATAGATTAAAGTTACTAATGGAAGAGCGTAAAGAGCCAGCAAAGTCAAGGATATAGCCCTGAGAGCTCAAATACCATGAAAAGACAAAACCTGATTCAAAACTCAAAAGTTCTAGTTGATAAATATTTTAATAGCATAGAAATAACACAGGATATATGCATGCGCGATGGACAGAGGAGCGAAGCATGTGGACAATATTTGAAACTAGATTTTTCCTGCCTAGTTGGGCCCCCTGAGTGTGACAGGTGGGACCACAGATCCAATGGAGGTCACTGCAGGTAGCAGTACCTCTGGGGATCTATCCAAGAATCTATTAGGGGATAGTCCATCCAATGGATGGAAGAAGGCACTCTTAGGTGAAAATATGTGTCCATTGAAAGGCATGTCGAGCCTCCCTATTCTCTCAGAGGGTAAGGTGTTGAGTATCCTAGATGATTTGGTGGAGGAAATAGTGGCATCCATGGACCTTACACTGGTTGGTATGTTTTTTTCTTTCTGTCCTAATATCAAAATGCTTAGAAGATGGATTCTATCTAGGTGGAAAGTCAAAGGTAGTGTTTCAATCACAGCCATGGCTAGAGGTCTATTCCTTTTTAGATTTATGAATAGGGAGGACATGATCGCTACCCTTGTTGTAGGTCCCTAGTTGTTTGGACCACATTCTCTAGCCTTATGCCTATGGAAACTAGGATTTGATCCCAACTCAGACCTCAATAAGACAGCACCTGCTTGGGTAAGATTACCAAGATTCCCTTTGGAATTTTGGGATGAAAAAATCTTCACAACCATTGGCAATTCTATTGGTCAATATGTCACCTCAGATCATATAACCAAAACTAAGTTTAGATGTGTGTTTGCTAGACTCTATGTTAATGTTGAAATAAATAAGACTCTCCCTACGTCCATTGAGCTTAACTCTAAATATGGAACCTGGACTCAGCCAATTACTTATGAGAATGTTACCACTTTCTGTCAAATATGTAAGAGGAAGGGACATCTAATGACACAATGCAAAGTGAAGCAAAGGGGGATGAAAGAGGATTTCCAAAATGTAGAGGAGGAGCAAGCGAACAACAAATAGGAAATAGAGAATAATGTGGAAATTCTTGACAATACAGGAAAAGGAGAGGAGGGGAAGGGAAAGGAGGCTACCCCTAGCAGTGAAGGTGAAGTTGTCCCAAAGAAAAATATAGGATTAGATGATAGTCAGAAGGCTACAGAAGAAGGAGATGAGGAGAAGAGAAAGGAGGATATCATTAGTAGTGAGGGAAAAGAGGTCCCAAAGGAGAGTATAGTATCTGACGACACTCACAAGGCCACATTTAACACAATCTACACTTTAGAAAAATAGACTAATATGTTTAAGGAAGGGGTAGGAGGGGACCTTTTGCTAAAGGAAGTCAATGAAGATGACATAATTTCAAGGATTGGATAGGAAGAAGTAACACCTAAAATTCACACTCAACGAGTACCAGATCCATAATCAAATACAGACTTTTTCCATGATCTGGAAGATGGAGGCTAGGTAGGAAACTACTTGGCAATAGGGGTAGTAGGACAAGATGGCAGCAATGAATAGGAAGAATGGGTTACCCCAAATAAAAAGATCTAGAAAGGTAAAAAATATGCAGATGTTGGTACTGAGCCCAAACAAGGGAGGCCAACCCAAAGGGAAACAAGACAAAGAGAGATTGCTAGGGAGATTGCCAGTGGAAAATAAAAAACACTAGAGTCCAAACCCTCTAAACTCTCTAAATGAGAATATTATCATGGAATTTGAGGGGCTTTAATAGTCCCTCAAAGCAGTTTGAGGTTAAAAACTACATTTTAGATAATAAACTAGATATTCTATTACTCTAAGAAGTCAAGATGAAAGAGGAGAATTTTGTGAAAATTGCTGACTATATATGGCCTAAGGTGGCTTTTTGTATTTGTCCTTCTGAAGGGGCTTCAGGAGGGATTGTCACTATGTGGAATAGTGCTAAAATCCAAGGATCTCTTATGGCCCATCATAAGCACTTTTTGATTACCAATTTTTCCATGAATTTTTTGAACTAGATGTTGGTAAATGTTTATGCATTGAATAACAGAGCTTTGAGATAGAAATTATGGATAGATTTGAGTAGCTACACGAATAATCCTCAGAATTCTAAATGGATGTTAGTGAGAGATTTTAACACACCTTTATACCCTTCTGAAAAGTAGGGTGGAATTATTGATTACTCAGACAACATGTTTGACTTTGCTAAATTCATCAATGATTGGGGATTATTAGACATAGAGCTACAAAACCAAAATTTTACTTGGATGAATGGAAGAAGAGGAGATCAAATGATTCAAGTTAAATTAGATAAATTTTTGATATCAACCAACTAGAATGATTATCAGAATACGTAGGCGCAGGCTCTACCTAGAACCATGCCCGACCACTGCCTGATTATCCTTAATTGGAGAGATCAGGGACATCACGGACCTCCTCCATTCCATTTTGAAGCTATGTGGATTAAACACAAAGGTTTTAGACAAATGGTGGCTCAATGGTGGAATATTCCCATTCAAGGTACTCCCATGTTTATAATAGTCAAGAAACTCCAGCACATTAAACAAGAAGTTTATGGCTGGAATAGATATAGTTTTGGGTAGGTTTTCGAGCAAAATAAAAATATAATGGGAAAACTCAAGGCTATTCAGCAACTGATTGATCAAGGGGATGACTCTGAGGGCACCTTAGAAGAAGAGAATAGTTTGTCTTCAGAATGGAAGAATCTGATGGAAAGGGAAGAGGTTTTCTGGAAACAAAAATCTCATGTTCAATGGCTTAAAGAGGGTGATAGGAACACTACTTTTTTTCATCTCTCAGCTATGAAACATAGAAAATCCAACTCAACAACTAAGCTTGTCCTAGATAATGGAGACATTATTACTGAGGATAATGAAATAGGGGAGCAAGCCAGGGTATTTTTTTAGAATCTACTTATGGGAGAAAACAATAATGATAGAATTGATAGATCTATGAGTCAATTCATTGATAAAATCCCTTGTTTGATAACAAAAGAAGACAATCTAGAAATGTTAAAGCCTGTATTCGATGAAGAAGTACATGTTATTTTATTCTCCATGGGTGCTTTTCAAGCCTCGAGTCTTGATGGCTTTCCTCCTATATTCTTTCATGAATATTGGGAGATTGTTGGAGTGGACCTCACAGCTGCAGTTCATGATTTTTTTAGATCTGGAAAACTTTTGAAATAAGTCAATAATACCTTCATTGTACTTGTTCCTAAAAAATCTCAACCTTTACATCTTGCTGATTTCAGACCCTTTAGCTTATGCAACACTATGTATACGATATGTACTAAACTGCTAGTTTTGAGAATTCAACCCTTGACAAAATTATTTCTCCTGCTCAAAAAGGTTTCATCTCAGGCAAAGAGATTCTTGATGTTGTGATCACCACACATGAGACTATCCACTCCATGGATAAGAGTAGAATCCCTAGGATGGCCCTCAAGCTTGATATATCCAAAGCTTATGATAGAGTCTCATGGACTTTTCTATTCCAAGTGATTAGAAAATTTGGGTTTAATGATAAATTGTCTTGCTTATTATGGAATGCGGTGTCTTCTACTAAATTCTCAGTGCTGGTTAATGGTGTTCCTAGAGGGTTTTTCTCCTCCTTGAGAGGAATTAATCAAGGAGACCCTCTCTCCCCATACCTATTCATCATTATGGCTGAGGCATTGGGAAGATACATACAAGCTGATATAGTTTCAAAAAAGCTAGTAGGCATCAAACCTGCCTCTTCCCTTCATCCTATGGTTATACAATAGTTTGTGGATGATACCATCTTATTTGGTATCTCATCAGTGATCGAAGCTAGAAGATGGAAGAATATACTTAATGATTATGCCAGAGACTTAGGACAAAGAATAAATTTCTAGAAAAGTAATGTGTACTTCTTCAACACTCCCAATGAACTTAGACATATGATCATTGATATCTTAGATTGTGTTGAGGCTGGCCTACTAGCTACCTACCTAGGTCTCCCACTCTCAGTCAAAGAGGTATCTTCAGGTTTTTGGAATGGTATTGTGGAACATACACAGAGGAAACTTCTTGGGTGGAAGGGGAAACTACTCAGTAGTGTGGGTAAGCTGCAACTTCTTTGAACATCCTTGCAAGGTATTCCTACTTCATGTCTCTTTTTAAAATTCCTACGTATTTTGCTGAAAAGCTAGAATAGATCCAAAGGAAATTTTTATGGATGGGAGTGGAAGACAAATAGAGAATGTCTTTAGTCAGATGGGAAAAAGTGTGTCTCCCAAAATCTCATGGTGGACTTAATATAAGATCCATCAGGAAAATGAATAAAGCCCTCCTCTCAAAAGTTTTTTGGAATTTGATTCACAACAACAATGAGTGGGGGGAAATAATGTATGCCAAATACATGCATAACATTGACAATTCCAACTTTATTCAATAGGCGGGATTACCCTAGGGTTCTGTGATATGGAATAAAATGCTAAAAAGTAGAAGTCTTCTCAAACAGGGAATTAGGTGGAAGCTTGAAAATGGCCAGTAGATTAAATTTTGGGAGGATAATTGGTTAAGGGACTAGCCTCTCATCTCCCAAGGAAACTATGGAGAAATTATAGGCTTGACTACTCAGTTATTTGGTGATAGGGTTAGTGATTATATGGAAAATAACAATGGGATAAGGAGCTAGAAAAACCTTTTGATTGCTGTGTGCATAGGCCTGAGCTTATCCCAAGAATTCAAGAGATCTAGCAATGTGTTTAGGAGATCAAAATCCTGCTCTTCCCTCAGGAGAATGAACAATACTGGTGGCCGAATAAGAATGGATTGTTCTCTATCAAATCTACCTATCATCTGCTTACACCTAAAGCTCATAATAAGGAGGTATGGAAAAAGGTTTGGAATCATAAACTCATTCCAAAGATTAACTTGTTTTGGTGGGCTGTTGCCCATAACAAAATCCTTACTCAGGACAACCTTCAAAAGAGGGGGTTTACTTTGGTCAATAGATGTTTTTTGTGTGGTTCTAGAGAGGAATCAATTTCACACCTATTCATAAACTGTGAGTTTACCTGGGATTTATGGGGCAAAATAATTAACAACTTTGGCATTGAATGGGTTTGCAATTCTGACCTTAAAGAAGTAATTCTCAGCTGGAACTCAACCTTCACACATCCCTGGATTAAGGAACTATGGAAGCAATCTCTACCATGCTTAAGCTGGACTTTATGGAAAGAGCAAAATCACAAAATTTTTAGTGACACTGCTAGAAATGTTGCTTAGGTGTTTAACTCCTTTGCTAGGACCATCTTGGAAAGTGTTACAATAGCTCATATTAGTGTTGCAGAGAAACCCCTATCTAATTTTGAAAGTCAAATTGCTGCCAAATGGAAGGTTTTAAACCTTATCCCTGGGCATGATAATTCCAAAATTCTTCAGAGACTTCATACTATATGGATACCACCTAAACCCAATTGGATGAAACTCAATTTTGATGGGGCATCCAAGTTGAGTGGTAAAGCAAGTGGAGGACGAATAATAAGAAATGAAATAGGAGGGATGTTTGCTGTCTATGTTGGTGGCATGGGTTGCTAGAGCAATAACTATGCTAAAGCTATGGCCTTATTTTGGGGATTAAAGTTAGCTATATCCCTAGGAATCAAAAATTTGAATATTCAGGGAGATTCTAAGTTGATCATAGATGTCGTTAATAAAGCATCTAACATTGGTATCCATCTAAAAGACATCATTACAGACATCTAGTTTCTTTTACAAAAGTTTTCCGAAGTTGAGATTACCCACACCTACAGAGAAGGTAACAGGGTCGCTGATGCTTGTGTCAACCTTGGTCAACAATTCTCAGGATGGAGGGTATGGCGACAAGGGGATCATATACCCCCAAACATTAGAGAGATCATTCAGAAGGAGATGACAGAGCATGAATGATGCACATTGATGATGAAGATAGCTTTTAAAGGCGGTCCACATGGAGAAGGCCATTGTGGATCATGAAAGCAGTGGGTAATCCAGGGAATGCTGATAATGTAGACAATGAGAATCTTAAGGATCTTGTTAATTCTATAGTTATGTAGTTTCATCCTTTCTAACTTTGGTCTTTCCAGTGTTTTGTTTTGCTTCTGACTTTGTTTCTTGATTGTGCCATTGGTTTAGTGCTGGCATTTTTTGTTTGCCAGTCTTCATGTCTTTTTTGATTGTATAGGGTTTGGCCCTTGGTTTGCTTCCTTAATTAATCAAAAACATAGATTAAAGTTGTTTTGGTTGTTAAATATTAAGGTAGCTTTGAATTTATTTATTCAAAAAGGTGTGAAGGAATTATCAAGCATATAGGTGTACCCTTTTTAAAGAATTACAAAGGTGCAGTTATACTCTATGCCAGTATCTTACCACATCTTGTATTTATTTATTACTATCCATATGTTATGGTTAAATGTCATCGATATTCGATGCAACCTTGTTCATGACCTCTATATGGTTTGTGAAAATCTTAGGTATGATTATATGAAAGGTTGGCAGACTAGTTCGATTTACTGTAACATTACAATTGTGATAATTTTGTCTCCATCCTATGTCAAAAATGGAATTACATGTTACTCAGATCTATCATTTAGTGCCACTCATACTAAAAAAACTATTGAAAGTGGCAAAAGCACAATAAGAGCTATTGATTTTGTATTGTCGCAAAATATTTCAAAACATAGTCATCTCAAGAAACAATGTAATGGAAACTAAAATTTTTTATTTAGTATGTTGTCCCCCAAAAATATCACTCATTTTTGGGACAACATTTGAACTATTTTGGTCCTACAGACCAAAATCCTCTCTTCCCATTTCAAAAATTGTTTTGAGCATTCAGGTTCTTCATTTTTCAAAGCTTTCTTAGAAATATATGGACTTTGCAGACTTGAATCTATGGACTCTATCGGCTTGAATCTACACTCTGTAGGCTTGAATATATGGAATCTATAGGCCAAGTTCTACATGCTTTGCAGGTTGATTTCTATGGACTCTTTAGGAAAGAAGCAAGCTCTCAACACTTAGGTAATTTCAAGGTTGGTTCAACGACAAGGTTCAACCAAAATGTACATCAACAAGCTTCACAGCAAGGATTGAACCATTAAACCATTGAATCATTGAACTTTGAACCATTTTGGTTCAACAGGTTCAATGGGTTCAAAAGTTAAATGTCATCAGTAAGAGTTAAGTGCATTTGTCAAGATTCAAAGTTCAACCGCTTCAAGGTTCAACAGGTTCAATGGTTCAATAGGTTCAATGACCAAATGGTTCAATGCATTTGGTTCAAAAATATCAAAAGGACTTAGCCAAATAAAAAGAATGAACTGATTGAACCATTGAACCTTGAACCAAAAGGTTTAATGAGTTCATAGGATCAAAGATTCAACCAGTGCGATGAAGATCAAAGAGCTTAGAAAGAATAAGGAAGTGACGGACAAAAGATGAACCGATGAACCGATTGAACCTTGAACTGAAAGTTTTCAAAGTTCAATGGTTCATGGGTTTAAAGGTTCAAATGTGGCCTCAGTCAAGGAAAGAAGTAGCAAACAAGTGGTTCAATAGATGGTTCAACCAAGGAGAAGGAAAGTGATTAAACCAGGAAGCGATGGAACAAAAGAGATTAATGAACTGATGAACCAATGTATTTTCAGTGGACTCAAAGGTTTAAGGTTTAACATGGTTCAAGTAGCTAGCGACCATTGACAGCCCTGCAGACGTCAAATTTAAAGTAAGGGAATATCTATTGAAATTCAAATAAAGCACAGAACTTAAAGGAAGAACCAAGCGACTGACCGAAAAGATAGAATTCCTTTATATTTTTTCTAAGGTTGACAGGGAACATTTCCTTCAAAAATTTTGTCCAAAGGAAATTATTAAGTGAAAGAGCTATTAGAATTCTTTTGGAAGTATTTTCCATAGGAAAATGACTAAGGCAAAGCCTGAAAGAATTCCTTCAAACATTTTTTTGAAGGAAATAAGCCCAACTAAAGGAATGCCCGAAAGGAAAAACCCTGAGAGCAGAGTGCTCCAAGTGTCATCATCTATGTGATTGCTAGATTATGCAGAACATGCCACGTGCACCTTGAAAATCTCAATGGAAGCCACCAAGTGTCAACATCCACAGTCTCTCCCTTTTATTTTGTAAAGACTGTGGTGGGACCTGGGTGAGTTGATAAAGTAAGTGGATGCTGCCATGTGTATCTTCTGCAGGACTCTCAAAAGCGGAAAATTCCACGTGTCACTTGTTGAGATCAACAAAAATTAGCCAAAGTAAGTGGGAAAGACATGAAGTAATTGCTAAGGAGGATGACAAACTTAAATGCATTTAAAGGCCAAAACACCAAAGGGAAGAACCAAGCGACTAGCTGAAAAGAGAGCCTGAAGACTCAAATTGCTTTAGGGGAGAGAGGAACGAGACCAAAGGACTAGAAAATAATGGATCAAGTAGACTTTTGAGCACACCAAATCAAGGATGAAAGATTATTTTTCTTTCATAAAGTAATGGCAAATTAGATAGCTGTGCAAACATCAGGAAAAAGACCAGACAATCCATACTAAGAAGAGACATATTAGAGGAATGAACATGCCATAGTTATGGTAATGCACTGTTCCCAGCATGGTCCCTCCAGACAGAACTAAAGGCAAATTAAAGGCATTGACTACAGCATGGGCCATCCCATGGGAAGGAGTGCCAAGCCTTGCATAGTTGCTATACATTATAATTTCTCTCATTATGCAAAGGAGATATTTTGAATACAGAAGCAAAACTCTACCCAAATTTAAAGGCATTACTGAGACTTTGAGCTCAAATTATTGTTCATATTTCTTTGATTGAATGAGAAAGCAAGTTACTTGCAGACTTTGTGTTGTTGTAGCTTGTGCTACTTTAGGATATTGTTCTTATGTTTGTTTCCTAGAAGCATTCTTGTTTATTTGATTTAACAAGCAGAACTAGTGGAAGTAATCAAGAAGGTGTCCTGAAACCAGTTACTTTCAGACTTTGTGCTGATATAATTGTTTTTAGTGTGTGTTTTTATTTTCTTTCTGTGTAAAGGACCTTGGGATGAATTTGTGCCCCCATTGTTCTTCATATTTCTCTCTTGGGTAGTCAAGGTAAAGACTTTGTGCTACATCTTAGATTATTGGTTACTTTGTACTCCGTTACTAGTCACTTATCATACCTGAAAGAACTCCTATTGTTTCCTGCAAGAACACTTTTGAAAGAAGAGAAGTGCCTTTAGTGTTTTCACCAAGATTTTCTATCTCTTAAAAAAGAGAGATGGATGGCTTATCCTACCCTTGAGTGTTATTTTCAGCTTATATTTATAGTATATAACTCCTGCGTATTCATAGGGAACCTCCCCTTGATGAGAGAAGAGATTTGTCCCCTATTGATGTAGTAAACTTGCACACTAGACTGACCAATCTCCCTATGCTATGGTTGAAGAGACCTATTTTTCTCACCAGTTAGCTGGTTGACAAAATATTCACCCAACATAGTATACATAATTTTGTTCACTCAAACTCTACGATGTTCTAAAGTAAAAGACATGGCAACACTACATTTAGAATCCAATAGTAAATTTATACTATCGACCAACTTAGCCCCTTGTGATTTAAGAGCACCTCAGATTACTTATCTCAGCCCAACTAATCTACTCTCTGCACTTGGGCGGCATCCAAGATCCCTTCTAACTCAGCATAGGAAACAAAGATAGCCTAATCCTAAAATAGTGACAACATGCAAAATCTTCCACATCATTTAGTAATTTAGACAGCCTAAATAAAAATAAGTCTGGTTATGTTATTATTAGTATTTTTCATTATTTTAGACATGTATATGGTTGTCAATAAGATAGGTATATGTTATTAATTATTTGAATCATTTTTATATCTATAGTGTTCTATAAAAAAGTCTTCAAAGTGTCATTTTATGGATAGTCAAACCATAAATTTATTTTTTTGTCTTTTTAGAAAGTAAAAAATTATAAAAATAAAAATAAAAATAAAAATAAAAATAAAAATAATTGCCTTATAGATGCATTATCGCTTGAATGCTACATCCTATGTATTATTTCACATTATGGGAGGGAAACTATAATAATAAGAAAATTTTGGAAATAATTGAGATACATTGGCATACCAGTTGAGTAAGTAGTAAGGATACTGGAGGATGGAGGCTACATGGAGGATGGAGGTCTTTCAGTGACCTCTCATTAATCACCAAAGACGGGGCCGCATCAATATTTTGGTGACTTCGTGTGGTGTGATATTTTTAGTTTTTTAGTGTGGTAGTTACATTTGATTTTATTCTATGTGAAAAATAAGAATAGAAGTATATGCATGTTCATGGTTTGTAATTGGTGTAGATGTAAATAAAATCTTGATGTTGTGAAAAATAAGAATAGAATTATATGCATGATCATGGTTTATAATTGGTGTAGATGTAAAAAAAATCCAGATAGTTTTAACTCCTAGTAGAAAACATTGTAGAGTGTGTCTCTAAATTTATTGTAACACTCATAGATTTGAAAAAGGTTGGTGGTCAATCCAAAAAACCACAGATGTAAAAAGGTAGATAAACTTTTATTGGTGTAGCGGTCCTCTGACTGCCTTCCTTCTTTAAGAAGATGATCCGCTAGTGGAATGTCGAGTGCATTCTTTTCATGGAATAAATGCAGGATGCATACCTTCACATACTTGCAGTCATGTGTAGCAAGACAGTCAGCCAATTAGAAGTTACATGCCTTTTTTTATTTAGATTATGAGGCAAGCCCATGTATCACATTGTAGTAGAAGGAGTTATGTTGTACCATGTCAACATTAGGGGGGTGAATGTTATAGATAATGTTTACATGGGAAATTTACAGGGTGGTAAATTAGAATTTAATGTGTGTAAGTTATCGTATGGTAACATGGTAAATAACATTTACCATATTAATTAGTTAGTAGTTATAATCGTATGGTTAATATGGTGAGTTAGAATGTTATTATTGTGATATATTGTTATAACAATATATCATATTACATAATCATAATGTGAGAGAATATCGGATAAGTTATAGGAATACATTTCCTATATATATGTAACCTCAAGTATTGATTATTAATCAGATAATTTAGAGTGTGTGGATTATTTGTATTGAAATAATTTGTCTGTGTGATCAGATCCATTAGACTGTGTATGAGTTAAAACTCTGTTTGGCTCTTTTAATCTTTATCATTCAATTAGTGAATCATTTTCTTATCTCTATTGTGTTTTTGACACCTCATTTGATAGATTGATAGTCTCCTTGTATGGAGCTATTCTGGTGCATATAGTGTCATTTTTTCTTATTCAATGATCGAGTAGTGTATATGGACCACCCATACTTCATTTAAGTTATTCACCATCATTTATTTTCACCTTTTTAATGAATTTAAAAATAGTGCATTCATAGTGACTTTTAGTCTACCCAATTCTTGTGTGATGGCCTTCATCTCATCCAAGCACCTTCTCCAACATTATGTTTGATTGAGTTATTTTGATTCTCTAGACACCTTGAAGCCTATCTCAGCTCCTCCATACACTTTTTATCATTTTAATGGTTTTTTGAGAAATGTCTCATTTTTCAAAAAAATAATAGTTTTTTTTAGTGATCCTTATACAAATCACCAATTCCTATTTTGAATTTGTAGTTGCACTGACTTCACATCTATGTATTTCAATAACATGGATTGGCATCCATATGGATACTTAGTATTACATTGTATGTTTGTACATGGGTACCTGATTAGGGCTAGTTTTTAGGACCCATATCTAAGGATCTATATTGTTGATTTTCAATTTTCTCTCTATAATTCTATGTTTAAGGGAGGGTTCACACTAGGCTATAAGTGGTCTTTCACTATCTAGTTTGGTTTTGTCTAGGTTCATAGTAGAAAGGATTAAGCTTAATTTAAGGAGGTTTTTAAGTGGTTTTGAGTGAAAATTAATTATTTACATGAAAAATTTATGTGAGTGAATATTTAGACACTCACCCTAACTAATATTTTATTCACAACAACTAGTTAGTTGTTTTGAAACAAACTTACCTAATAATTTACACTAGTACTCCCTAATGTAATATTGGTGATTGTATATTATAGTGTGCATGAGATAAATACACATGGATTCCTAGGTGAATAAGCTTATAGTGTATTTGATGACTTAACTTTCATTATGGTAATGGTTTATAGAAGTAATCTTGGATGTTGAGTTTTTTCAGCTCCAATATGGTACTAGAGCCTAATTGTTGTAGTCATTACTCTCTGCATTCTCTCTTATTTGATTGATAATATGTATATTTTATAAAGTTGTGGAAGGAGGTTTATTGTGAGAATTATGGAAGGCATTGTTATAGAGGCATTTTAGGATAAAATGGATGTCACCATTAAGTTTATCATGCCCAAAACCCAAATTGAGCATTGTAAATTTGTCAAATTTGAACATCTCTAAAAAATCTCAAAATGTTTGGCTTTTTTTGTTGCATAATATGAATCCATATAGGTAGGCCTAGGAAAAAATTGATTTTTTTGGTAGGGTTGTCCTAATATTTTGAATTTTGAAAAATAAAATAGGGGTGACAACCATACCAACATCCCCCCACATGCATGCTTTCAGGTCTATATAGTCGTCTACCACTCACGTGGCCTTCTTAGTGACTGATCAGTGACATCGTATTGTTGCATTTTATTTTTCATTTTTTTGAAAATTTTATTACATAGGAAGCATTCTATTGAGGGGAACCATGCTTAGATTCACCTATGGATATTATTTGATGTTGTTTACATTGATAAAGCTATTGACTGACACTTTGATAATGTTACATCATGATTATATGTATCTCTCCCATGAAACCACTTACCAAATGATTAAGAACATAACATTCATCTACAAAATACTATAGAGCCAAATTTTAAAATAAAAAAATTAATAATAATAATAATAATAATAATAATAATAATCTTCTACGGTGTATTTTTTTTGGTCCTCTTTGATTTATTGGAGCTTTTGGGTTTTGTTAATGGATTCACAGACTTCATGAAACAAAATTGATAGATCCTTAAATCAATAAAGAGTTAAAAAGATCTAGTTTTTTAGGTTACTTGTTTGGTTTCATGAGTTTTGTAAATTTATCTCTATGGGTATGATTTGATAGCCAGGTAAGATATATATGCTCCCTTCAAATTTATCCCATACCCCTTTACAACTCTTTCAATCGAGTTGACAAATGGTTAAATTTTGTAACTACAATTTTTTTAGCACCAAGTAGCCTACTGGATTTTGATTCATTGATCCATAGGATAATGAGGGAGAAAATGGAGGGCTTAAAGCGATACTTTTTTTCTAAAAATAACAATTGTTAAACTTTGAGAGAAATTTAGAGACACTCGGACAATGAATTTGAAAATGACACAAGAATATGAATTATGGAATTTTGAATGTTGTTTTTAAATATATATTTTTTGTCAATACCTAGATAATAAAAGTGTGTGAAATAGATGCATTTATGATAATGGATTGACACTTTTTTGTGAAAAGATAAAGAGATTGCATGTGTATGAACACACTTATTTTGAGTAAACGAATGAATTGGTGGGTGAAATTTCAGATATGGATAGATGAAATGTCAAATATTGTTGAACACACACACACACACACACACACACACACACAATACCTAGATAATAAAAGTGTGTGAAATGGATGCATTTATGATAATGGATTGACACTTTTTTGTGAAAAGATAAAGAGATTGCATGTGTATGAACACACTTATTTTGAGTAAACGAATGAATTGGTGGATGAAATTTCAGATATGGATAGATGAAATGTCAAATATTGTTGAATACACACACACACACACACACACACACACACACACACACACACACACACACACACACACACACACACACACACACACACACACAATACCTAGATAATAAAAGTGTGTGAAATGGATGCATTTATGATAATGGATTGACACTTTTTTGTGAAAAGATAAAGAGATTGCATGTGTATGAACACACTTATTTTGAGTAAACAAATGAATTGGTGGATGAAATTTCAGATATGGATAGATGAAATGTCAAATATTTTTGAACACACACACACACACACACACACACACACAAATCAAGATAGATGGAAAATTGGAACTGCAAGTGTATGAACACAATTTTTTGACCTTAACTTCATGAAAATCATTTTTTATTTTTTTTAAAGCATAATTGGCAATGTGTGGATTGTTGAGATATTAGTTTTATAAACTTTCAATTAATGGTAAAAAAGTTATAAATGTATTTGTAATGATATGTATGTAATCCATAATGAGGTATGTTGTGTGAAAATTAAGTAATGATTAAAAATAATAGTTTAACATTAAAAAAATTACACATTCAAAAACTACGCTTTCTCCTTTACAAATTCATATAAATTTTTTTAAATAACAAAATTTTTCTGATCAGATGTGTCAACAAAGACAAAAAAAAAACTTTTAAATTTCCTTAAAACCATGTGTGTTGCTCCATGGCTGATTTCAAGGTAAATTCAGACATCCCCAAGCCTATACCCAAAGCAATTTTGGAGGGAAAGAACAAAATAAAAATACCAAAATGTTGAAAGGGAATATGCCCTTTTAAACACATGTTTATTAGTAAAACATGTCTTTCAAAGGGCGTACACCCTTTAAAAAATAGTTTTTATAAGGAAAGGTTAGTGTGAGTATATGTTTAGCTTTTAGTGAGCATACACCATTCTATTAGTGAGAGTAAGTTAGGTTTGGTTACAAGAGGTTTTATTAGTGAGAGTATATATTTAGTAAAATTTATTTTACTAAATATAATAAATCAGAGCCACTCTGCATCTTATGAAATCAATTACAGAATTGTAGGAGTTACCATTTAGAAGTTAGTTTTTCAAAATCCATTCTGGTTAATACTTAGTTTTCAAAATTTTAGGATTGGAAAATAGAGTGAGAAATGAAGTTTCAAATCATGTTACGTATGTAATAGATCTATACCATTGATTATGACCCCTATTTTACCTAATTGAGTATTTATTTCTTATTAATGTACTCAAATGATCTTGATGCATTTCTTCATGTATGGGATGACTTTGATAGAAATTATTTTAAAGGATCAATTTTATCGATGAAATTGACTTAATTATTTAGCATGTAGTTCATGAGCTTTTGTGATGTAAAAACAACTACTAGATAAGCCTTCTCAATTGGAGTATAGTTTAATTTATATGAAACCAACATCCTACTGAGATATTAAATAACCCTTTCCTTCCCATGCTCATCATGTTGAACCAAGAGGGCTAATTGGGCACATTGAGTGAATGATATGTATAGAAGTAATGGTTTTATATCCGTTAGTGGTGTTAGGACTAGATGAGTTAGTAGATATTAATTAAGATATTAAAAATCCTTTTGGAATTTTGGACTCTAGTGAAATTTCATCATTTATTGATAATAAGTTTGAATCATTGACACTTTTCAGCTAATTATGAGATAAATTGGTGGATGGCTTACAATTTGCCTTGTATACTATGGAGTTGCTTGATATTTTTAGGGGGAGGCATCTATCTAATGGCCATAAATTTAGTTGTATCAACTTGAATTCCTTGAAGAGATATAATAAACCCAAATATTTTTCCTAATGTGACTCTTAAAACACACTTCTTAGGATTGAGTCTAACTTTATATTCTCTTAAGCATTCAAATATCCTACAGAGCACTATTGGATTTTAGCCTATGTCATAGACTTGCCTAGTATGTCATCAACATAATATTCAACTATATCATGCATCATGTCATGTAATATAATTTTCATGGCTCTTTAATAAGTGGTGCAATCATTCTTGAGTCTAAAAGGCATGATTGCATAGAAAAATGTGCCTCATGGGTAGATAAGGCATTCTTATGTTGATTTTATGGTGTGATGCAAACCTAGTTATAGCTAGAAAATCCATCCATGAGTGATAGCATCTCATATCTAGCAATATAATTTGCGATCATGTCAATATTAGCTAATGGAAAATCATCTTTGGGGAAAACCTTATTAATGTCTCTAAAGTTAGTGCAAATGTAGATTCTCCTTGGGGCTTGTTAATGATAATAATATTAGATATCCAATTAAAATAGATAATTAAATGGATGAGGCCAACTTCTAAGAAATTTTAGAGATCTTATTTGACTAGTAGTTCCAACTTTGGATGCATTTTATGAATTTTTTGATTAATTAGTTTGGCATCTTGATGGACCACAAAGTGGTGAACAACCAAATCTAGGTCTAGAGCTAGCATATCATCATAGCACCAAGTGAATATATCAATGAACTACTTGAGAATAATAATGACTTCTCTCTCTTTAGGATTTAAATTAGATCCAATATTTACAATCTTGGGTTTATTTTGAGTGCCAAATGTTGACATCAATAGTTTCTTCAACCAATGATGGGGACTGATCATGTAAATAACCTAGAGGAAAAGGCAACTGGTATTCTTCCACTAATTAAAATATTTCTAGGAATTCTTTGAATAATTTATCATATGCCTTTTATTATTCTATACTAAGATAATCTCTAGATGATGAAATGAGGGTTTACTTTGATTCATCAATGTTTTTTCAAGAGACAAATTATCTAGACTTTCATGTGATTCCTCTCATTCAATTTAATTGAGGGATTTTATTTGTTCTCAAAAATATGTCAAAGCATCAAAATTGATGTTAAACCCACTTTTTTGGTCATATTATGGTATATGATATCTTACACCCATAAATTTTGAAATGGATTCCTCATTTTTAAAGATATCAAAATAAGGTTCATTTTGTTGATCCCAGTCAATAAGGGATGCATAATGAAGGTTGAGGTTGGTGGTAAAAAGGGAGGTGTTGATAAAAATGTTTGTGGCAGCAAGGTATTCATAAAAGTCATGAGAAGAACATATTTTGACATCCACATTAGATGAATACTCCACAAAAATTGAATAAGTATATAAAATGACATCATAGGGATCACTACCAGGTAGTTTATACTCCAAGCCATGATACATCCTATGACATTTGATTGAGATTTATTCTAGGATGCCTTATTTGTGGAGGCCTAGTATTTTCCCTTTATAATTCATAATTTTACACGTGATTGGCCTTAGGGTATTTTGGATCTTGGAAACAAGAAGCAAAACCCTCTTCTATCAATAAAGAACCATCCAATATTTCCAGTTTTTCTTCTAAAAATAACCCGAATTCAACAAATGGCATTGATCCAAACTTAAAGCAATTAGACTCTCATTGTTCATTATAGGGGACACATATTTTTGAGGTGATAAAGGGAGATTACTAACATTTAATTTTTTGTATTCATACTCTCCACATCCTTTATAAGTTATTTTGATGTGATGTGAATATGCGTGGACTAGAAGATAGGGATGGCAAGTCATTAGGATGGACATATTTATTAGAATTGGTATCGTAAGGGGCACTCTTAGTGTTGGGACATAATATATTATGGTTAATTTCCTCTATGGCTTGGAAACTATTCAATAATTTTGAATCACCTAGAATAGTGATATCCATCCCTGAGTGTGGAAGTTTTAAGCATTAATGGAGAGTTAAAGAGATGTCCTACATTTTATGGATCTAGGGATGGCCAAAAAAGATCTTATAGGGTAGATAAAAATCAACAACATAGATAAGTATCTGATGTACAATGGGTCCCACCATGATAGGGAGATATATATTTCATGTTGATTGTCATTCATTGTCATTATAAGCCTTAATTATGATAAATTAAAGCCCAAGTGCTGACTCAGAATATCCAAACTTTTTAATCAAATTAATATTAAAAATATTTGTAGTTGACCTTATGTCTATAAGTACTCATAGAATCTTACGGTTCATGATGGATACCTCTCTATATAGGGGTATTTATTATTAGGTCCAACTGGTAGCATGTCATGGGGTTAAAATTATTATTTTTGATGAATACAAGTGACTAATAATGGCTTGAAATTGATTGTCATCAATGTTTATGGGGACTTTGGACTCATGATGGATTTTGTATATAATGTCATGGTGAATAGATGAGGACTTAATAAGATCCATGATGGAAATTTAGCTTGGGTCTTCTCAATCTATTGGATGATGTAATAATTACCTTCAAGAGTGTTTGACAATTTTTTGAAAATTTAAGCTGAGGAACCATTTCAGGTGGTGCCTTGGGAGGTTTCCCTAAGACAATGGTTTTACAGTATAGGGTGGTGGCATCATAACCATAAGATTCCCTTTTGAATTTGATAAAAAGTCATTATGAGACTTGGGGTTCTTCTAGTATCTTGGCCTTGATTTTAATGGTAGCAACATGATGGTTATATTATTAAGAGATTTAATAATTGACTCGATTGGAGGATGAAGGTTGACCTTGATCCCTAGTATTACCCTTGATATTTTGATCATTCTTGGGGAAGGGACCCTAGTAAATATGAAATTATTTATTTTTGGAAGAAGATGCTTCTCCTTCCTCAACTTATATTTCTCCTTTTCTTATTAAATATTGAATGTAGTATCTTAATTGCATGCACCTATGAGTGTCATATCCCTTGACATGATGATAATGATAATAATCATTTTCCCTATACCAATCAAGATGAGGTTTAATTTTTTAATGGGTTTAATTTTTGTTAGGGTAATCATGTTTACATCAATTAATTTATTCAATATATCTTCGACTAGCTCACCTAGATTAGTATAGTGTCACCTTCTTAAAGTGGTGCTTGGCCTTCCTTATGGAATAGTAATATTTTATGTATGTTATTATGATTTGGAGGAATAGTTAGGGATTTGGACAATTTGAACATGTCGATTATCTAATACACCATCTCCAACAATGTTCATGTTCTTTTTTAATAAGTTGGGCTTATCCAAAGGGCTATTATTACTTTGATAGTGATCATTCTTGGAATAGATATTGATGACCCCTTTTTCAATAATAAATTTATCTATTTGAATTACTTTCTCAATAGTTTCATCAAAATTAGTATTTTTAAGTGATGTCCCAATTCTTAATTAAGGTTGTTTATGAATATGTTGACTAATTCCTTTTCAGGAATCAAACAAGGGAACCGACTTTCCAAGCTCTACCATTACTAAAAGAATAATGTCAGACTCTCTCCATTTATTTTTTTAGCATTATAGATATCCCATTTAGTGATTTAATGTTTAAAATTATAGGACAAATACTTGACTATTTTTTCATTTATATCCCCAAATGATGTAATATAACCCTTGATCAAGTGCATGAACCATTCTAATGTTGGTCCACTAAGGCTTTGTGGGAATAACCAAATCATATAGGCATAATTTTAGGAAACTTCATGGCAAGACATGAAGAATTAATTAACTTGTTCACACGAGTCCCCTTTTCCTTTGTACTTGTCAAAATTTGGAGTTTCAAAATGAGAAGGAAAAGATACATTAAGAATTTTCATATCAAGGGGATAGGAGCAAAAGTGTTCATATTTTTTTTTTTTGGAATGTGCTCTCATATCCATGTTTTTAAGAGCTTCCTTCATAACTTTCCATTTGTGATTGAAGACATGTTACATCAAAATATTTGAAGTGGATGATGGACTATGTTTAGACTTGATTTGATCTCATTGTGTATGAGATAAGATATTTTAATAGGTCTCCTAGGTGAGGCAAGTTTATATGGGAGGCCAAAGAGTTGAACTATATGGTGATTTGATCTAAGCAATCATGCATGAATCTTTTATATTTTTTTTTATCTTAATCGTCCAAAATGGATTTTCCTTTATCATCCTCAAATCTATTATTGGTAACATCCCTCAAGGAAGGTTGTTCATTAACAGCTTCTTCTTCCTCTTCATGGTCAACAATATCTAGGACATCTTCTTCTTCTGGGAGAATATTATGATGTTATAAAGTATTATACCTTACAAAACTTTGGAATAAGTTCTTTAATAGGTCCCAGTTAACTTTAGGGGTATCTTGGGACCCATTTTCATAAGATGGGTCAATATTTGATCTTTATTTTCATATATGAATTGTGAAAATTGGGCCTTACTCTCATCATTATTCAAAAATACAAGTTGGGTATCTGCATCACCCTTTAGGGTGTGCATGTCACTAATGATTTATTCACAATATTTAGATTGCTCACCCAAGTTCCTAGGGTTTTCATCAATTTGGTTTGAGGCTTATCCAACTTTTAGTTTTTGGGAATGGGTAAGAGATGCCATGGAAATTGATGGATTAGATGAGTAGATGGTAGATGAAGCTTAACTTCAAGGTGATTGGTTAGATATGAGAGACGACTAGAGGTTTGATAGATTATGACCTTGAGAAAATAAGTTCACAATATTTTGAGCTAGTACAATTAGCCTAAATGACAATAAGGGTTGGATTCACTAAATTTGGACTAGATAAGGTGTAATGGGTATAGTTTTTTAATTAATGATGGGTTTCAAATTTATGGTGCTAGTAAGGTATCAATAAGTGTTAGGTTCAAACCAGCAAAATGATAGGATGATGACAGGTTTAGAATTCAAACTAGAAGAGTAACATGATATTGATGGGTACTAGAATTAAACTTGTAGAGTGACATGATATAATATGATGGGTGTTGTGTTTAAACTAGAAAAGTGATAGGTTAATAGTAAAGGTATGACAGGTGCCTGAATCATCAAAGTAATGGGTTGCTAATAATATGATGATGGGTTAATAGTTTTGACTAAGGGAAGGTCTCCCTATGAATGTAGTTTGATAAGATCAAATTTTGGACAAGCTTCCTTCACTCAAGATAAATGAGGTGTACAAGTATATTTTGATTAGGTTATAAATGGGTGATGTAGATGGATTGGACTAATATCTAGGATGTAAGGAGAGGTTTATACTATGGGGGAAGATTAAGGTAAGATTTTTGTAATTTGGATAAGATGAAATTATTACTAAGGAAAGCTTAAGTAGAATTATGGGATGATAGGTTGTGTGTAATATGATTTTAGATGGAAGATGATGATCTAAGAAAGATTAGACAAGTGTTTTTATTTACCCTAGGTTCAATTTTTTATTAGGTAATGGTTTGTGTGTAGGTTCTGAGTTCTAAAAATAGTACTAGCCTCAACAACAACAAATAATAGAGAATAAGCCACAAACATATTTTTAGTGACTAAGGTGGGAGTGTAACTTGATACTCAACCCACTAAACAACTCACAATAAGAGGGACTAGATTGGTCTCCCAACCCATTCCTATCATTCATACCTGGTGAGTAATTTATGGGAATGTTATTATCCATGCCCTAGATGCCTATTATAGCTGAGGGGTCTTATTCTAGGTTTGACTAGCTCTCTAAGGGAGTCCCTTAAACACCTTTTAGTACATGGGGATTGAGTCCATATAGGGTGATATTTGATGCCTACTTGTTGGAGTGTTACCTCCTCACTTCATAGAATCGTTATGGGGAATTATACTTAACTTAGTGATAATTGTCCCTGATATTTATACTCCTTCAAAACACATAGTTTGATCTTGTGTGTGGTTATGAAATCTGCATCACAATCCTCTGAATACTATAACAATTGTGTAGGTGTCAATTCCATGTCATGTTTCCCATAGAAAAGCAAAATATGGAGATTTATTCATGATTTATTATCTTTGAGAATTTCCCTACAAGTGTAAGTGGAGAGCATACACCATCGTAGCCTCATGTGACAAATAAAAAACCAAAAAATTATGCTAAATTAATTGAAATCCAAAAAAACAAGCAAGTTAATTAATTTTGATTAAAAAGTGATCAAAATATATCAAAATGGTTTCAAAATGCCAAGTCTTTGACAAGCAGTCTAAAAAATAGCTTGTTAGTAGTTTTGAAGTTGGTTCTTTAGGGATAAACCTAAAAATAAGTGTAGATCAAGTAAAAGCTATAAGAAATAATGCCATAGATCAAAGAGGTAATGTAGCTTTTAAATAGTCTCATGTTGCAGTTGCATAGGTATGAGATTGCTAAAAACAAGGTTAGATGAAAATAATTAGAAAGATAAATTCACAGTAGAGGGGGATAATATTGTGACTAAATGAACAATTTCATAGAATCATAAACATGATATTAAAATTGAAATAAAATTCAAGAACTAGAGTATATACATGTATGATGTCATGATTAAATTTAATAATGTTGCATTTCTTAGTCACAATATCGCATCTGTGCAGCCATGAGTTTGCACCTGCAAGCACATATACAAACAAGAATAATAATGTAAAATAGTATCAATGTCATGGATTTCATATATAATGTTATAGTTATGTATCCATGATTTATAATTGTTAGCACAAAGATTAAAACAACCTATAAAATATGAGAAAATAGTTTACCAAAAATATTTTAATTGAGGTAACAATGTCTTAATAAGATAAACTTAATTAATTATTATCAAAATACACATAAATTTATTCAATGACTATGAACTGATGATAGGATTGTTATATCTTTTATTTATGTTGGTTAAATACATATATTCCATCACTAGGCACAAAATATTAATAGAAAGGATAAGTGTTAATGGTCTTATCACTAGAAAAAGACTAGATAATAAATCAAAAATTGGATTGTAAATTATCAAATAGTAGCAAAATGATGTCGCATTTTGAGGATGTAATATTTTGGTTACATATTCTAATGTCACAATTTTGCATCTATGGGTTTGAACCTACACAAAGAGCTCATAAAAAGAAATGAAGTCACAATTAATATGAACAATGTTATGCCTACAAAGTTCAATGTCACAATTCTATATTCATGGGTTTGAACTTGTATAAATAGTTCATAGATAAAAATGAAGTCATGGTTATTTTTGATTAAAAAAATTGATGTTGTGGTTTTGTAGTTGTGGGTTTAAACCTGCATAAACAACTCATAAATAGAAATGAAGTCACACTTTATGTCAACAAAATCATGTATTATCAAAACTCACATATCAAGAAATGTGATATTTCATGATTTGGATAGATGGTTAGTCATGACCATGGTAGTTAAATATAGTGGTTAAGGTGATGTCATGGATAGTTAATATGAATTCATGTTTATAGAAGATGAAGTCATGGTTTCATAGAGTGATGTTGCAATTTCAACTTAAAGTGAAAATCACATGATTTTTGGGAACTCCAGCATCAAATTCTTCTTCAAACCTTTCCTACAAGATCAATCTCACATACCAGAAGCTCAATACATTTAAATTAAAGGAGGGCTACCAATGTGGTCACCATTATATTTAGGATAAATTTTAAAATTGATAATCAAATTCTAATGACACCAAATAACATGTCAAGTGATTGAAAATCATTCTTAAACATACTCTAAACACCTAATTGGGAAAGGAAGATAAAATGAATATAATGTATTAATTGAAACTATATATATATATATATATATATATATATATATATATGTAAGCATTTTCCCTCCAAAAAAGGATGTGACCTGAATTTGACAAGATGGTTGCACTTGATATGTTGGATTACAAGTAGAATAAGATCAAAACACGACAATGGCAAAAATGAAGCATGTAATTCTTAATAATTCATTAGTTGGATTGTCTTAGAGTATGGTTGGTTTATATAAAGGGTGATGAGAAGAATGAAGGGTTATATTTAAATATTTTAGGTGGCACTATCAAGGGTAGATAAATAATGTACGAATAAAAAATTCCTATAGGAGACAATTCATTTAATAACCAAGGAATTAAAAATTCCTTGAAAAATTCTAGATTGGGTGGTGTGGGGCTCTAGGCATCTTAAAATATTATAGATCCCATTAGGATTAATTAAGCATAGTTATTGAAGTATTAGAGGAGGGATTTTTAGGAGAAGTTGGTGGGGTAGGTGAATTTAGAATTTAAAGTTCAAAAAATCATGTAATGGAGTGTTAATATGGGTGTAATAGGATGATTAATTAGCATGTGGTAAGGGGTAAGGTTATTTAATGGTTGTGGAATGTAAGGGATATTATATTTTTAAGTAGGGAGGATTCATAATACGATAAATAGATTAATTAACAGATTATTAAATAGAATGAGCGTAATGTTAGACAATGTTAGACATAATAATGAAGTGAGTGAATTTAGGTGTATATAAGCACCAAATCACATCATATAGCCACATTTAAGTTTATGGGGATCAAATTGGCACAAACTATGTCCCTAATTAAACAATCAAGTCATTGATTCAATTGATGATGAAATTGGGGCATACTAAGCCCCAAATGACATCATATAGTACCAATTAAGTTTACGAGGACCAAATTAGATTAAATTAAATCTATGGTTTAACCAATTTATGGATGAAATTGTGACCAATTGAGCCCCAAATGACATCACATAATTGGACCAAATTACATCACCAATTGAATAAATCGATTAATTACTTCAATCAATGATGTAATTGGGGATTACTGATCCTAAAATGACATTGTTTTATCATAATTAGGTTTGAATTGACCAAAATTATGGCTTTAATTAAACAATCTAATAATTAGTTTAATAAATTATGAAATTAGATCCAATTGAGCCCCAAATCACATTGTATAGTCATATTTAGGTTTTTATTTCTCATAATTTCAAAATTGTGTCCCTAATTAAAGTAATCAAGTAATTTTTTCAATCAATGATGAAATTGAGGCCAATTCAGCTAAAAATCACTTTACATACTCAAAATTAGAATTATAAGGCACAAATTGGCCTAAAATATGTCTCTAATTGAAGAAATTGATTAGTCAATTTAATTAATGATGAAATTAGGACCAACTAAAGCCCAAATCACATCGTATAGTCATAATTAGGTTCAAAATGATCAAATTGACTCAAATTACATCCATAAAAACCAATCAAGTAATTAGTTCAATCAATGATGAAATAAGTGCAAATTGAGCCCCAAATGACATCATAGAGTCACAATTCAGTTCAATTAGATCAAATTGGTCTGAATTATGTTCTTGATTAAACCAATATAATAATTGGTTCAATCAATGATAAAATTTGAGCCACTTTAGCCATAAATGACATCATATAATCCTAATTAGGTTCACAAAATTAAAAATTAACCCAAATTAAATCCATTATTAAAACAATCAAGTAATTAGTTTAATGAATAATGAAATTAGATCTAATTGAGCCCCAAATGACATTATATGGTCAAATTAGGTTCATGGGATTGAAATTGGATAAAAATGTATCTTTAATAAAAATAATCAATTGATTGATTCAATCAATGATGAAGTTGGGGTTAATTAAATACCAAATCATAATGTATTATGGTAATTAATCTAATTATTCTCAAATTGACTTAAATTACATCCCTAATTGAACTAATTGAGTAATTAGTTTAATTAATACTAAAATTGGGGCCAATTGAGCCCTAAGTTACATCGTATAGTCCTAATTAAGTTCATGTGGTTAAAATTAACCCAAATTATATCTATGAATGAACTAATCAAATAATTAGTTCAATCAATGATGAAATTAAGGCTAATTGACTGTAAAATCACATTTTATAGTTGCAATTAGGCTTACACATCTTAAATTGGCTTAAATTACATCCTTGATTGAGCCAATAAAATAAGTGGATTAATAAGTGATGACATTGGGGAAAAATGAACTCCAAATCACATCATATAGTCACAATTAGGTACACATGAATCAAATTAGCCCAAATTACATCTTTGTTTGAAATAGTTTAGTAATTAGTTTAATTATTGATGAAATTGGGGCCAATTGATCCGCAAATCACATTGTATAGTTAGAATTAGGTTCATATGGACCAAATTGGCCCAAATTATGTTTTTAATCGAGCCAATCATATATGTTTTTCAATCTATAATAAAATTAGGCTTAATTGAGACCCAATTTGCATCGTATAATCATAATTAGGTTCATAGGGATCAAATTGGCTAAATTACATTCATGATTAAAATAATAAAGTAATTAGGTCAATCATCGACTCAATTGTGACCAGGTTATACCCAAATTATATCGTATAATCATAATCAAGTTCATGGGGAAATTTGATAGTTAATATCCTCTAACAACTACCATTATCTATAGGAGATGCAAGGTTTGTAAAATTTAATTTTGACACACCTAGAACTCCTAAAAATATTAGAAATAAATTTAAAAGGCTCAAAAACCTATAAATAAATATACATGTTTGTCCAAAATAGACACTAGTTTTAAAATTTACAACCTAAAATCCTTAAGTTTAATACTAAAATCCTAAAAATGATTAAGTACTAACCAAATTGGATTTACAAAAATTATCTTCTAAATGTTAACTTTGGAGTTGTGAGACCAATTATAGAAGATGTAGAGAGGCCCTAATTTATTATATTTACTAAAACAAATTTAAAGTATAACAGTAGTTATACTTAACTTTTATTTTAATAAATACACATAACATTCACTTATTCATCCTACACTTCTTGCAAACTTTTACATTTCTATAATCATGGTAATATGAATCCATTATTTCACATGCACATTTTAGTGCATATATTCTTTAGGTTTATAAATATATTCTTTAGGTTTATAAATATAAACCTAAGGCTTGGACCTGCACACACGTAGCCAAATCCATGGTTTAGGCTAAAAATGATAAAATCCAACTTTAAACATGATAAAACCTATGAATTTCATCAATAAATTTCATGAACATATATCTACAACATTGAGCAGACTTTACTCTTTATAAATATATGATTTTTTTAATATTTTGGTTACTTTAATGTCTTTATCTTTATTTATTTCTAAGTATGTCTTTATATGCCACCATATGTTGGAACTATACATGTCTATCATTTTTTAATCTTTTGTTTAATTCATTCAAATTGGAAATCTATCATAGGGTCACAAATTAAGCCTAATTCTATATACATTTAAACAAAATGATTGTTTTTACATAGTTGGGGGATCACATGATAAACTATCCATTATTTATCATTTTCAAGGTATATTTACTTGTAATATTATTAATATATACGTATATATTTATTATTATGTTTTAAAGGTCATAAAATAGGTCTAATTCTATATACATTTTTTAAAAATATTTAGGGAGTGAATGACATATTATCTACTATGTTTAAAAAATAAATAAAAGTACCTCTTTAAAATTTATCTATTTAACATACTTAACCATTAAAAAAAAATAGTAGTTTATAAAATACACTCAAACTTTTACAGTTCTTGTTCTTATAGTGTATTCAAATTTTGAGTGTAGGCATCTCTAATAATCCATTCAAGTTTAGGTTTCCCATTTTTATGGAAAAAGGTGTCCACTTAAAACCCCCTTTTAGTCCCCCATTTCCATTTACTTGGCCACATAGTACTCCACTAGCTCAACACCCTACATAGGGGAAGTCCACCAAGATGAGACAATAGAGATGTTTTCATGTAGTTGTGGACTCCATTACCCCTCACTGAGAAGGAGTGGAGGATAATTGGATGTGAGAATGGGTCCACGTATGTCTTAGTGTTGGTGGAGGATTGTCATAAAAGGATTGGTCATTAGGAACATAACTCATGGTGCAGGAAACACTATCCTAGTGGTTAGGGAGCTCCTGCAAATGCTAAAATTATAGACCCACATTCTCTACCTATTTTTGGATTTGTAAAAATCTAAAGAAATAAAAATAATTTTATCATTTATAGATAATTGCATAGAAAGATCTTCATTGTTCAAAATTGTTTAATTTCTAGACTTTCATAGTTTAAATGGAAATATAACTTTGAAAAAAATCCATGTAAAGGCAATGTATGGAACCCACTAAGCTTTGTCCCTAAAAAAGGCCATTCATAAATTGAGTGGATTTGGGTGATAAGGTTGAAATAGGCTATGAATCCACTACCAATAAATTTGTGCTCTATTACATGTCTATAAATGGTTCATAATCTTTTCAACATGACAGAAAGCTAGCCACTTGGGATTAGGAATCCCAATGTGCTTGAGACACTGGTGAAGGTCCTAATTCTTCTAAAGAAACTAACAAACTAATATGACAGTCCTATTTAAGTATTAATTGTTTGATGGTGAAGTTTCCCTTCATTAGCTTATATACAATTTTTTCATGAATGGCCTTTATTGGTGACAACAACATCTATGACAAAAAAAATCCATAGAAGACACAACTACAACACTTTAGACACCTTTACCTATCCATTTACACTTAATTTGAAGCTTTGAAGTGATCAAAAAGGTTGGATTAAGCTGTAAGACTCTACTTGTTGTGTTGATGGGCTCATAGGCTTATAGCCCTACTGGGCCTGATTTTTGGCCATATCTTTCACAAAACACCTACTATCCAAAACATATAGATTGTTCCAGATACTCATTTGGAAGTTACATAACATATGTCAAGATTAGGTATAGTTGTTTCGTATGGAATGGTACTTTTGACCCCTATAGCAGACCTAATTAGGCCTCTTAACAACCCTATTTTGTGTTTGGGAGAGTTTGGGGTTGAGTTAGATCATGAAAATTTTAGGGGATGTGCCATATGACATCATAAAACTACTCCAATCACAAAACACCTTTTATTTAACACAAAACCATCTTAAAATCTTGTTGTTATACTCAGAGTTGTAGGAAACAGGGTTAAAACACAAGTATAACAAAGAAAACCTCACTTACCTGTATAATATAGCCATTAAAAATTGTACAAAAGCAAAAAATGATAAACCCACAATAAATACAAATTTTGGGAATTGTCTACTATACAGTTTATGAGATCAGTAAGGCTCTAGTTGGGGTCTAGTTTACACCAAATTTGAGCTACAAAGAGCATCTTCGGTAGTTAATAACCCAAATAATTTTTTTTGTCTTGTATTATCCTCCTCTATAATCCTGAGCAGTCACAGAAAAGATAATACCCTCTTAAGTATTGACTAAAAACTTCTTCCTTGTTGCACTGTCTTGTCTACATACATAGTCTTGAGGAAAGATTGCACAAAAACAAAAAAAAATGACTCAAAAAAAATCCAATTTCATTCATTTACCAATAATATATACATATACACCTGCTCCACATGAAAATCCTCCATACCAATCATATTTTCTCAACTTAGATACTCAAATCCTATTCTAGGCTTCACATAACAACCTCCCAGAATGGGGTAAAACAACTTTTCTAACATAAGAAGACTCAAATCACTTAATATCTCACCCAACATACTTGAAATCATCTAAGGATAAGATATTAGGTTTTACTTGACCAATATTTACATATATTTGGCCTTTTTCTCACATATAGGCCTTATTTCATGCTTAAAGGATACTTAGACAAATTTGAAAATTTGAAAACCCAAAAAATGGAGGGAAACTAACTCATCACACCTAGACACGCTAAAACTCAATCAAGAACATGACAAACACATTCCTAGCATGAAGATGCTCTTACATCATTCTTCCCAGGAGCAAACGAAGTATTCTTCACTTGTTATTCTTCATCAACTCTTCCACGCTTGTGCCCAGCTTGAGGATGTCATTTTCAATCAACCATGTTGCATCTTCAGTTCGTAGATTCTTCCACTTAGTTAGATACTGGAAATATTCTTTGTCCCTTGTCTTTTTAACCACTTTCTTGTCCAAAATTCTCTCAATCTCCTTTGACACTTCCTTTGGTAGTTGTTGCTCCCATTGTATAACTTCATCTACCCCTGTTTCAATCTCTTTAGCTGGTTGTCCTTCATGTTTGTATGGATATAGATCTACAAAATTAAATATTGGAGAGATTCCAATCACTTTTGGCAACTCTATTTCATATGCATTATTTGAAAACTTCCTTATTACCTTGCATGGTCCTATTTTATTTACCTTTAGCTTGTTGTATTCCCTTTTTGGGAACCTCTCTCTTCTAAGGTGAGCAAGAACAAGGTCTCCAACACTGAAACTGACCTCTCTTTTCTTTTGATCTACTCTTATATTGTACTTGATGGTGTTTTCTTCAAGTTTATTCTTTACCTATTCATGTAAATTTTGCATGGCATTGGCAAATTCTTCTGCATCAACACTCCTTGTCTCCATGTTACTTAGATTTCTCAACTCATACACACCTCTTAGATGCATTCCATATGTAATTTGAAATGGACTCAACCTTGTACTTCTATTAGGAGAATCGTTATAGGCAAATTCAGCTTATGCAAGTGTAAGATCCCACTATTTTGGATGCATACTTACCAAGCTTCTCAAGATGTTGCCTAAAATCCTATTGACAACCTCTATTTGGCCATCAGTTTGGGGGTGATAGGATAAATTGAAACTCAATTGTGTACCCAATTTCTTCCATAAGGTTCTCCAAAAGTGCCCAACAAATTTGGTATCCCTGTCAGAAATAATGCTTCTAGGCAATCCATGCAATCTAACAACATCTTGAAAGAACAGATTAGCTATGTTAGTAGCATCACTTATTTTTTAGCATGGAATAAAATGAGCCATCTTTGAGAACCTATCTACTACTACAAATATGGAATCATGAACTTTTTGAGTTCTTGGCAAACCAAGAACAAAATCTATGCTTATTGAATCCCAAGGCCTATTGGGAATGGGTAGTGGCTGGTACAAACCTGTGTTTTGACTACTTCCCTTGGCATATTGGCATGTTTTACACCTTTCAAAAAATTTCTTGACATCAGTACACATACCTGGCTAATAGTAATGAGCACTCAATTTTGCTAATGTCTTATTCTGCCCAAAATGTCTTGATAAGCTACCACTATGCTTTTCCTTCAACAAATTCTCTCTCATAGAAGTCTTGGGTATGCAAAGCTAGCTGCCTCTAAATAGCAAACCCTCTTGGACCATGAAATATATCCAAGGAATTATATCAACCCCTATTGGATTCATGCAAGCTTCATATGGTTCCTTGAAGTCTGGATCTTCCTTATATAGTTCCTTCAAATCTTCAAATCCCAAAATGCTTACTTGAGATTCCTGCATGATCATATTCCTCCTGCTTAAAACATCTACAACCTTGTTGATTGTCCTTTCTTGTGCTTAATAGTGAATGTGAAGCTTTGAAAAAATTCAATCCACTTAACATGCTTTTGACTTAACTTATTTTGATTGCTAATGAACTATAAATCATAATTGTCAGTGAACAAAACAAACTCTTTAGGCAAAAGATAATGCCTCCATATCTACAAAGCTTGTACAAGAGCATATAATTCTTGATCATAGGCTGAGTACTTCTTCTTAGCATCACTTAATTTCTCACTAAATTATGCTATAGGCTTCCCATCTTGGCTTAAAATAATGCCTATTGCAGTTCCACTAGCATCACATTCTACTTGAAAAAGCTTATTGAAATCTGGCAAGGTTAGGATTGGTTCTTTAGTTACCTTATTTTTCAATAATCTAAAACTTTTATCAGCAGCCTCAATCCAACAAAAGCTTCTTTTATCACCTTTGATTGTATCTATCATTGGAGAAAAAATTCCACTAAAATTTCTTATGAATTTCCTATAGAAGCTAACCAAACCATGAAAGATTCTTACCTCATATGTGCTCCTGGGTGTAGGCCACTCAAGTATAGATTTAATATTATCCTTATCCATCTTCAATCCTTCTTTTGAAATCACAAACACCAAATATATCAACTCTGTCTTCAGGAAACTGCACTTTTTTACATTGATTAACAATTTCTCTTCATGTAGCTTACTCAATACCATCCTTAAATGTTTCAAATGATCTTCCTTAGTTTGAATAAGCACCAAAATATAATCCAAATACACTATCACAAACTTACTAGTGAACTCCTTAAGCACTTCATTCATCAGCCTCATGAAGGTGCTTGGTGCATTGGTTAGCCCAAATGGAATGACTAACCACTCGTAGAGTCCATCATTGGTCTTGAAGGCTATTTTCCATTCATCCCCTTCTCTTATCCTAATTTGATGGTAACCACTTTTCAAGTCTATCTTAGAGAAATATGTAGCTCCACTCAAACAATCAAGTAAATCATCAATTCTAGGCAATGGGAATCTATACCTAATAGTAATCTTGTTGATTGCTCTAGAATCTATACACATTTTCCAACTCCCATCCTTCTTAGGACTCAACACTATGGGGATAGCACAAGGACTTAAACTCTCTCTTACCAATCCTTTGTCTAACAATTCTTGAACTTGGTGCTTGATCTCTTCAATTTCCTTTGGTGTCAACCTATAGGCAACCTTATTTGGAAGATTTGCTCCTAGAATCAAGTCTATGTGATGGTTAATGCTTCTCAATGGTGGTAAATCATTAGGAAAATAATCTACCACAATATCAATTTACTCATTCAACATATCTTTAATCTCTAGAGGCAAATCAATCAACTTAGTACTAGTGACTACACTCCTTGGCTTACCAATCACAACAAAGTTTACCTTATCTTTATTTATTTGATGTAGAAACTCTTTATCACTCATTATCAACACTTTAGAATTTTTTCCTACAATAGTAGTAGCCTCTTATTTCAATGGTATGAGTTTATGCTTGATCCCATCATTTTCAAACATGTATGTATTCTACCTTCCATCATGCATGGCCTTCCCATCAAATTGCCAAGGCCTTCCAAGCAAGATATGACATACATCCATGGGCATGACATCACATAAAATCTAATCCTTATATGTTCCTATCTAAATATCTACTTTACATTTTTCACTTACCAAGAGTTTGTGTCCTTTTTGTAGCCAAGAGACTTGATAAGGTGTAGGATGTACCTCCTTCTTCAAGCCTAGTTTCTCCACCATCTCAGTTGACACAAGATTGTCAATGATCCCACTGTCTATGATGACCTTGTAGCATTTCCCCTTACTTTTACATGTGGTTCTAAATAGAGTTTTCCTTTGAGGTGGTTCTACAACTTCTTTGTTTGGCTTCAACAAATTTCTTTTCATCAAAAGAGACTCACCTTCTTCTGGGGTATCTTCATGAGCTGTTGCAACTTATTCACTTGTTTCTTCACCTTGGGTCACATGTACACCCATCTAATGGCTGGTAGAAGGGTTCTCTAGACACTCATATGCCCTGTGTCCTACATACTTGTTGCACCTAAAGCATTTGCCCATGAATCTTCCTTTTCCTCTATGATATCCTTGGTATGGCTTTCTTCCTCTTGGTGTATAGCAGCCTCTTAAGCTTTGTGAGCTGTTGGCCTCTTCTTGAGATGTTTTCAGCTATATTCTACCTCCTTGAAATCCTCTACCTCTGATGGATCTACCCCTTCTTCTTGAGAAGGATGTTTGTTTTCTTGTAATCTTCTCCTCAGCTTTCAAGGCAAATTGATATGCCTCTTCAACTGTCTTAGGAATGAGAAGACTAATCTCATCTTGAATGGAAAACTTCAAACCATTAGTGTATCTAGCTACCTTCTCTATGTCATCCTCAATATGACCTGATCTTATAGTCAATCTGTAAAACTCTTTAGTGTATTCTTTTACATACATCTCTTTTTGCTTCAAATTTTGTAAATTCTTGAAAAGATTAGTTTGATAATATTTAGGCATAAACTTACCTTTCATTTTTGCTACCATTTTGTCCCAACTTCTGATCTTTGGCTCCCTTTCCTCCTCCTTTCTTCTTGCACTCCATCCCACCACAAGGATGCATGGCTCTTTAGCCTTGTCATGGCATACTTGACTTTCTTGTCATCTTCTTCAATTCCTTCATACTCAGTATTTGTCTAATGCACTAATCCAATCAATTAATTCTTCCACATTCAAATTACCTTCATACATTGGAACCTCCATTTTTGGCTTTGTGTTCACCTTCATAATGGCTCTAATCAACCTATCTTCTATTGTTTCTTCTTCCACCACCAATTCATCCTCTGGTGGCTCCTCTTCTCTATCACTGACTTCACCCATGTCAGTGCCTCTTCTCTGAGCCATCTCTAGGTCTTGTAGCCTAGCTATCAGGTTCCTAATCTCTTCTACCATTGCAACCTATCCTTCTGGTCTCCTTCTTCTAGCTCCACCTCTGTTCCTAACTCTCATGGCCATCTTGCTTCTTCTTCACAAATAACATTCTTCTTCTCTTTAACTTGGTTCTTTAGATTGTGCACAATCCCTTGGGCTCTGATACCAAATGGTGAAGGTCCTAATTATTATAAAGAAACTAACAAACCAATATGATAGTCCTATCTAAGTATTAATTGTTTGATGGTGAAGTTTCCCTTCATTAGCTTATATACAATTTTGTCATGAATGGCCTTTATTGGTGACAACAACATCTATGACAAAAAAAATCCATAGAAGACACAAATACAAAACTTTAGACACCTTAACCTATCCATTTACACTTAATTTGAAGCTTTGAAGTGATCAAAAAGGTTGGATTAAGCTGCAAGACTCTACTTGTTGTGTTGATGGGGTCATAGGCTTGTAGCCCTGTTGGGCTTGATTTTTGGCCATATCTTTCACACAACACCTACTATCCAAAACATATAAATTGTTCCAAATACCCATTTGGAAGTTGCATAACATATTTCAAGATCAGGTATAGTTGTTTCATATGGAATGGTATTTTTGACCCCTATAGCAGACCTAATTAGGCCTCTTAACAACCCTATTTTGGTGTTTGGGAGAGTTTGGGATTGAGTTAGATCATGAAAATTTTATGGGATGTGACATATGACTTCATAAAACTACTCCAATCACAAAAAACCTTTTATTTAACACAAAACCATCTTAAAATCTTGTTGTTATACTCAGAGTTGTAGGAAACAGGGTTAAAACATAAGTATAACAAATAAAACCTCAATTACCCATATAGTACAGCCATTAAAATTTATACAAAATCAAAAAATGATAAACCCACAATAACTAAAAATTTTGGGAATTTTTTACTATACGATTTATGAGATTAGTAGGGCTTTAGTTGGGGTCTAGTTTACACCAATTTTGAGCTATAGAGAGCATCCTGGGTAGTTAATAGCCCAAATAAATTTTGTTGGTCTTGTATTATCCTCCTATATAATCTTGAGTAGTCATATAAAAGATAATACCCTCTTAAGTATTGACTGCAAACTTCTTCCTTGTTGCCCTGCCTAGTCTACATACATAGTCTTGAGGAAAGATTGAATAAAAACCAAAAAAGAATGACTCAAAAAAAAAACTCCAAATTCATTCATTCACCAATAATATATACATATACACCTGATCCACATGAAAATCCTCCATACCAATCATATTTTATCAACTTAGATACTCAAATCCTATTCTAGGCTTCACACAACAACCTCCCAGAATGGGGTAAAACAACTTTTCTAACATAAGAAGACTCAAATCACTTAATATCTCACCCAATAGACTTGAAATCATCTAAGGATAAGATATTGGGTTTTACTTGACCAATATTTACATATATTTGGCCTTTTTCTCACATATAGGCCTTATTTCATGCTTAAAGGATACTTAGACAAATTTGAAAATTTGAAAACCCAAAAAAATGGAGGGAAACTAGCTTAGCACACCTAGACATGCTAAAACTCAACCAAGAACATGACAAACACATTCCTAGCATGAAGATGCTCCTGCATCAGACACTGCCCAAGAGGAAGCCCTTGATAAACTAGACGCCATGGAAATTAATCTAATTTGGGCTCAAGATTGGTATTCCATATCATGGTGAGTCTATAAATCCATTTTTTGGGTGAGGAATTTATATTTCATTGCTTTTTAGTTTACCCAAAGCTGAAGAAAATAGACTTGTGATGTGATAAAAGAACCCTGGAGAGTAATTTTAAAAGGTAGTATTGTAATTCCACCCTCAATCCTTCCACTAGGAAAGTGGGGGTTATAAACCCATCTTATTCTATCATCAATTCATAAATATGCAAAATATAATGCAATTATGTATTTAAAAACTTATGTTTGGTTTTCAAATAATGCCACATGATCTAGTCACAAGAGGAAACCAATTCTTGAAAGTGCAAATTCATGTTTTGAAGATTAGAAGATATTTTATGCTTGGGTACAACAAAATATTGTGGTCACTAAAAGAGAGATAAGTTAAAAAACCATTGGTAACTCATTTTAAAAAAGGTTTCATTTTTAAAAATATTTCTAGATGCTCTTAGCCACAAAGGACCCTTCCATCTGACAAAGATATAAGTAATCAAGTGAATGAAATCCAATATTTTTCCATAAATTATTTACATAAGAATAACCTATATAAATATAGTGTATTAGAATAATTTTATAGGCCTCATTCCCTTTGATTTTTCTTACAAACCACTTAGAACAAAAAGTAGTGTTTTGTTTATAAATATCAATAATTCATATTCCTCTTTTGTCATGAGGAAGGCAAAAAATGTCTCTTTCTAATCTATTTAAACCTCAAGTTTTATTGACATTATCCCAGAGAAAATATCTAAGTTCCTTTTCTAATATTTCATACAATTCTTTTGAAGGATCCCAACAAGAAGAATAATAAACATGAGTGGCTACAATAATTTTAGTGTAAACTTAAAACTTTCTTATAAGAGAAAGAGGCTTTGTAATCCAATAAGTTATTTTTTCCACTCTTTCAATTACATACCACTAGAGCACATAAGGGGACATGTCTAAGGAAAAGAGAATACCAAGAAATTTTAATATCTCCCCTTTCTAGATCCACTTCTATTATTAATTTTGGAGCCACTCAAGCAAGGGCATTATACTATCTATAACATAGGGTTTTAGCCATTGTAGGCTTGACCTAGAGGCTTTTCCAAAAAAAGTCAAGGAAATTAATAACCTCCTTTAAAGAGGATTCTTATTTTCAAATTGCAAGTAAAGATTCATCTATAAAATGCCCATTGATGAGCTTAGAGGACCTATCATGAAGATTAATTCCTTTGATAATCCCTCTCTCTTCTCTATGAGTAAGCAACTAATAACCAAATGCTTTAGTTTCTAAGACATAAAAAGTTGTGGAAAGAGGGAAACCATTTTTAATGGAGAAAAAAATCCCAAAGCTAGCAGACTTGTGGCCATTAATGGTGAGACAAGTCTAATATTTATAAAATAGAGTTTGAATTGGTGCAATAAAGAATTTACCAAATCCCAAAGCTTTAAAAATGGAAAGAATAAATATCCAATTGATATGATCATAATATTTTTTGAAATTGATCTTGAGAAATACATTCCTCTATCAATAGACATGAGCCCACTCTATTCCTTTCAAAACTGCAATAATATTATCCAAGATGTACCTAATTTTAATAAATCTTAATTGATTTGGCCTAATGACTATAAGGATAATGTGGCAAAGGTATAACACTAATACTTTATCAATGATTTTTTAGGAAACATTCATTAGGGTGATCAACCTCCAACTAATAATGAGATCATGATCACCAAACTTAGGAATAAACTTAATATTTCATTTATTGATGATGGCCCCTAAAGACATATTATGCAAGGCTTATCTGTAAACATAAAGCAAATCAAGACTACTAAGTATCTTTATAAATTTCAAATAAAAATCCATCTACCCCCGATGCTTTATCATTAGCCATCCATTACATAATAACAAAGAGTTCATCAAGAGAAAGAGGGGTATTTCATAGTTTTTTATCCAAATGTATTAACTTGCAAGGTAGCTGTTGTCTCCAAATCTTGCACCCTAGAAGAGGGTGTTCAATCCTCTTCTATATTTGGGAAACATGGGAATACTTATAGGTATGTGGGTTTACCTATAGGTAGAAGTATCCCTACAGTTTTAAGGGCTAGCTCCCTGAATATACCTTGAAATGCTTATCACCTAACTAACTAGTTACTTATGAGGAAAAGAGTTAAAAATTTGCATGAAATGAAACTATTATAAGGGGGTGATACACCAAGATTATTTCCACATGACCATCATACTTATTTCACTAAGAAATAAGGCATACAAACTAGCTTCTAAGTCTTATAAGGTTATAACATAAGTGTTTCAACATAAAGGTGATATGCATCAGACAACTCAAGGTAAGTGAACCAGAGGGTAGATTACACACTTGAAAAAAAATTATACACTTGAAAGGATCCTAAAACACTAGATACACTCTATATGACCTATTAGAATAGGAACTCTTGCATAAACATGGGAAGATAAAGAGAAGAAAGGATAGAAGATTATCTCTTTGCATCACCATACATCACTTTGCACACTTATAAAAATGTTCATGAACTCAAAAATATATTTGCATTATTTTTCAAAGGTAAAATACAATTTCATTCTATTATGGCTTCACCATACAGTGTGTGGTATTATTATACAAGAGCTAAAATGGCTACTAGTTATAGAATTTGAGAGAGAGGATAAGAGACTGAAGTCCAAGAGTCACCAAAACATGTGTCATGCTAAGAAAAAGAGTTACACATGTAAGAGAGAGGAATATGAAATAGACCATGCAAGGTCTACTTAGACAAATGTACTTTGAAACATGAAACTCCTAAAATGTGGCATAGAATTCCTCATTGCTTTCTCAACAAATTGTCTTCATCATTTAGCCTTATTGGAATGTCCACAATTGACTAGGGATAAATGTGATATTTTCAATAATAGGGAGGGGTTGTATACATGCTCCAAAATGCATTGGTTTCATCCCTAATCATCAGGATTCTTTTGGAGATGAGTTATCATTGCTTGTAATCCAAGTAACTCCTCTTTCACTCACCCTCCCACTTGGAACCAAAACTATATATAGTTTTCCAATTTGATCCATACAATGGAGTGTATGAAACCTTTTTGGACCCCTCATGGCCTTATATTCCTTGATCATACCTTAAAAGGCCTCCTACTTAAAGTTTTCACCTTTTCACTTACTTGTTCACTATGCCATCCTAGATTGGCTAAAGTGGAGGTATTAGTAGAATCACTTAGGTATTTAAATGGGGAAATAAATGAATATGGTGACTTAGGCTAAGTCCTAATCTCTCTACCAAAGTATATTTCATCTCTTGAAACACTTTTGTACCTACAAAATACATAAAACTATCAAGAAAAGAAATATTTTACCCTATTCATATAGGTAGGGTACAACTCAATATAATAAGGAGGAGCCCTGGGGAGTTTTCTACAACTTCCAACCATTTTTCAAGCCATTTCATGCCATCTGGATGCATCTCATTCCTCCTTTTCCCAATCAGGTCTTCGACAAGGGTTTGAGAGGGTTTAGAGTAGTTTTGACCTTTAGTGATGGTTCATAAAGGTATGACATTCAAACCATGAAAAAATTATTCAAAACTCAAGTTAGGGACCTTATCTAACATCTCCTACCTCCTTAGTTTGTCATGTAAAGCATCCAAGTAGATGTGAGGTCTCAAAGTTGTCCTCTCAAACTCTTCTTTACATGTTGTGTAGGCCTAATATGGTTTGAGCCAATAAATGGTTTTTTTATGGTTTTATCTACCACCCCTTATAAATCCCCAAAAACATGTCCCAATGGATTTTAATGTTCCTCTAATGCTATAAGCAGTAGCAAACCCCATAATGGGCAATAGGCCTAGTTTAAACCTCAAGGTCTTGACCTCATGTTTAGTAGGTTTGAACCACCATGTTATGTTTCAAGCATTTTTGGATGTTTTTCCATGTTTTCCCCTATGTGACATATCATTCCAAATATTCTTTCAAGGTCTCACCACCACGTAGCTAACCTTGTCATCCTTTTTCTCCAAAACCTATAAGTTTGCACCTTTGGGGAATGCCCTCTATCTAAGATTAAAAAAATAAGGCATTTCCCCTATTGTATCCTCAAAAGTTAAGGTATTTTCATCTTATACAAGTGATTTAGATGCTCTATAAAATTTTTCAGATCTCGATCACATCATTAGACCCTCTAAACACCATCAAACCCATAAGGCAGACTGTCAAATGATTGACTGTGTGCAGGGTATCAAATATGACTATAGGTTCATTATTGGAGTCTCTCTTTGCTCTATTATCTTGTTGGTAATAATCTCTTGAGACCATTACAACTATTATTAAGGTGTTTCCATACCTACTTACCACCCAAAATTTTCTAAATACTTCACACATACCTTGCTTTTGGCTTTGACTAGACTGTTGACTGTGTTTTCTTGTTTGAGAGAGACACCTGTATGTGGAAACACATGGTTAAACCTTGGAAAAAATGCCTATATATACCCTTATAATATTTAAATTCATTTTAAAATTATTTGATGTTCATAATATGATAACACCCATAACACTATATTATTGCTCACTATCAACTACAATTAACTATAGTTGACCCTTTATGGAATAATAGGGGTTCTATAGGTGAGTACCAATATTGAAATTAATTCCAAGTCACTTTTGAATCCTTATATAAGTATTGGCATCACTTTCCCATTATTAAGGTTGTGTTTTTAGGTTGTCATCTTCCAAGGATTCACTTTATGAACTTATGAGTCACTTGTAGACAAGTTGTAGGTGGATATTCTGATGGAAAGGCACCTATAGGTGATGGAGCATACCCATAATTTGAAAATAAACTCTTTATTGATGACCCTTGTTCTCTTTAAACTCAATAAGACCACTTAATATGAATATATGCCTCTATAGTGAAACTTTTGGTGTAGGGGTCACTTTGAAGTTCAAATCCTATAGACATCATTACCAAACTTTAGTGAACAAATATCAATATTAGAGGCCTTCAAACACTACTCTCATATAGTGATACACCCTCTTTATTTTTTAGGGTTATACCTCTTTGTGGAGGCTACAACATGGGTGCATCTAAACTCATTTAGGTATCATTCTAATCCATCATATGACATCAATAAAAGGGCCTAGGGCTTTGTTTTGGGACTCTTAGGGATTTTGTCCCTAAAACTCAAATTCTTTCCTCTTGAAGTGTCTTCTCAAATTAATTGCCAACTTAATGCCTCAAACATGACTGTAATATATTTTTCAACATCGATAAACCTCGGTAAGGTTTCAAAGCATGTCAATACTCCCATATAACTCCTTTAAAAACTCTATGTAAGCTACTTGTAGGTGGTCATTTGTAGGGTAGTGACTATGAGATGATCAATTTGGTCATGGGATATGAGTTTACAACCAATTACACACTTTCATAAGGGTACTCCAATTGATCATATCTTCCTTGAAAAGGTTCAAACTGGTCTCAACAACTCTAATTTCAACATTTTTCAGTCTCTTGTAGGTATTGATGCAACTATAGACAAGATAGTAATTGAAGACATGAACTATATGCATAGTGAATGGGAATTCAGCAATATTTATATTCCCTTAACATTTTCAAATGGGATTCATAACATTATAAGGCTTAAAATAAGATAAATTATCCTTGTTCTAATGTGACATTCTTCTTTATAACAGTAGATGCTCATTTAATGGTGCAAGACTATATGGAAGACTAAATTGAATATCAAAGTTCATCCTTTGTCAATTGAAGGGGATTTGATTTATTTTTCATTCTTATGATAATTTATACAAACTCCTTGAACCCTTTATTACCTTTTATGGATTTTTTCACACTCAAGACACCATGACTGTAGATTACAACTTGTAGAAAGTTGATTGTGTGACATATGTGACTATGTGTTTGATCAATACATGAAATTTTAAGAAAAATAATGTAAATAATGTGATTTTATATGACATTAAAAACATGAATCACACCATATCACATTCACATGAAACCTTTAGAATGAAATAAACCTTTTGCAAGTGGTGAAATCTAACTGTAACCTCACTAGAAACATCTTCCTAAAATTTAAACTAATTGACCTATAAAATATCTTAAAATAATTAAACCAAACATTGGAAACATTATATAAGTGATTAAACATCCTACGAAATCAAATTCATTAACTGAGTTGTATGGACTAGCTCAAACAGGAGCAAAACTTGTAGGGTATGGGAAACAATAAGCATAAACAAATAGTCAAATTGTTAAGGATGGTTTATAAAATATAGGAATCCAATCCTTAAAATATGAAAATTAATTTTAATCTTACCAATTTTAATATCCACCACCAAGAACATTTGACCTAAAAGTTTTCCTACTAGCCATACAAGAAGAAACCTATTAACTAGTTCTACTTGCCTAGTGGAGTGATGGAGAGATAGAACGGTTTTATCCATTTTTTGTCACTTAAAAAGCATTTAAATAATTTAAATGACTCCAAATAAGTTTAATATCCATCCAAAAAACTTTTCCGACATGTCACTCTCTCTTATAGGCCATACAACCTTTGAAAATCCCTCTTTTTCACTTGTTTTCTTGATTTTTAGTTAACACCTCCAAGTTTATGTTAGTATTGACATTACTAACAAGGACTATGATAGGTATTGATATTAGGTACATATATAAGGATATTATAACATTTATCTATCTTATAAAACCATACCACTTCATTTATGACCCATAAAATGACCCTAAATGACATTAAATGACATCAAATGAACTATAACACACCCTATGACATGTTATTGGACCCCTATATCAAGTCTTGGACTATAGGTGGTTAACCCATTTTTAATTATTGTCAAAATGGTCAATATTACCAAATATAAACACTCTTATAATGCATGTACTCTCTCTACCCTCTTCACATGGGCTTGGAACACAAGTTTATAATGGTCTAGGAAGATTGAGGAGATCTTTGAAATGTTGGAGAGATGAAAATGCACCATTTTTATGTATTTATTTTGATCCATGGCTTATTTTTCCTTAATATATTTGAAAAAATCCTTGGAGGTGTGCTCACCAATATTAAGCTAGTGAAATAAAGTCCTAATTTTAGTGTTTTTTATAACATGAATTTAAAAAAATTTAATCATGTTATTGAGTGTCATAGTCATGGAATATAACTGAGTATCAAAGGGTATTTTCTTAAACAAATAATAAACTCTTTGATATTCCTTAGTTATTGAACCATCAACATACTTATAAGATTGCACGATTTGCTTGCCATAGTGGTGGAGCAAGGAGGTGATGTAGTTGATCATGTCATTCCACCACATGATACAAATTTTAACATATGATAGACATGAAACAAAGTTCCACACTTTTTTGGAGAGTTGTTAATGATGTCATTGTGATGTCATGGATGTGTCCTGGTGAGTGGATGAAGTGCCTTGATAGTCTATGTGACGATGATAAAGTGTGCAATGTGCTTGTCTTAGTTTGCTTAAAGTTGGCTTGGTTGATCTTCAATTTTGGCATGATTAGATATGTTCAAGGATGAGTATGTTGATTTTATAATTTTAAATGGGTATATCAATGGTTAATCATGAGTATAGATCTTGTGTGCATAAGTGGAATTCATTTGGTAGTCCACATTTTTCATCTAGACATTTTGGGTCCAATGGTAGAAAATATGAGTACGCAGTTTGATAACATCACCATTACCACATGTGGATGAGTCAAGGGGAGTTGGTCATATGGTTTTGATAAAATTTATTCCTATATCTTATATTCTAAATTTTAGAACATGCACTAAAGCTCGTTAAAATGCAAAGTTGGGATCCTAGGTAGTTTGATAGTGTTTTCCCATACTTAGCTAGATTTTCATGAGGCAAGAAAGAGTCAAGTAAGAAATTTGGTGATGGAATATATCACATGTGTGGACATTTTAGGATAATTTTATTATATGGTTTTGTTCATTTTTGTGCTGAGTTTATTTATACTAAATTTTAGATCATGCACCAAAGTGCACCAAATGATATGCATGTTCAAATTTGGTCTCCCAAATAATTTTTTAACATAGTTGGCTCTGTGGTATAAAAATTTGAGTGATGATTTTAATTTAATTATATCTCACATGTGTGAGATTTCCAAGAGAAGATTGATATATGATTGGATTATCCTATGTGAGGAGATCATATGGTCTAAATTTGAGAATTGTGAGTGAGCAAAGCAAAATATATGATTATGCAAAGTTATCCTTCCAAGTAGATAAGCAAGGTTCCCATACTTATCTAAATTTTAAAAAGGTAAATTTTTAGAAACATCAACATGTAATGTTGATCCAATATTTTAGGAAATAATGAGATGGTGCCAAGTGTTCAATATTTAACATTGAGTAGAGATAAAGATCGAGTTTCTTCTAAGGATCAATGGTGAGTGAGTCATCATAAAAATAGAGATAAATGGTGTGTATTAAAATAAATAGGTCAAAGTTATATTTATCTATAATTTTTAAAGTTAGGACAATCTCTAAGAGATTGATGAAGTGCATGAGGTCAAAGTTACAAGATTGCATGAGATGAGGTCAACTAGTAGAGTTTTAACATTTGGGCATTGGTGCACTATGTGTTAAAGGTTGAGATTCATATAATAAGATATATAGTGAATTTTTAATCTTATAAATTAGGATTCAAGATGATAGCATGGTGTTTAAGGTTTAATAGTGATCGTTTGCTTTTGAATATTTCAATTTGTAAAGGAAAAATCAGTGCTCTATATTTTGTCTTTATCTTTTGATCTATGCAAAATTTATTCATTGTGTAAAAATAAAAATTTTAGAGGACTTCAAGGTGAATATATAAATATTAATTTGAAGGTATAATCATTATTACAATCAAATTTTTTGAGCTCCAAATTTGACTGTGTGTTTGACTGTGTTTTACAAGTAACCCAAAAAGGATATTTGAGCTCATTCTGATGGTATTTCAATGTCTCATGTTGTCTTAGCTATTTAGGAGTGTTTTATACTCCATGATTAATATATATGTGCATTATTAAGGTTTCACCATTTGTATATAGTATGAAAAAAACTTTAAAATTTGACTGTGTATTTGTTCATGATGTTCCTGTACACCAAGTCAGTGTTTGAGATGTTTGAGCATACATAGAAGTGATAAAAGTTAATTATGATAAATTGAGAATGTAAAAGGGGTCATATGGTGTGGATATATTTAATTTAAAGGTTCATGTGTTCTTTTTTTGTTTGATGAAGTGATAAATGGGTGAATAGGTCTCCATGAGACCTATAAGAGCTACAAGGGCCTAATTGAAAAGTGTAACTACTTAAGGGTGACCCAAATATGTTATGGCCAACCTATGAATATTTTATCAAGTTTTATATTAATATTATAGATGCCTTAAGAGTTAAGTCATGCCTAATTGCTAACCAAGATGTTGATAATCATGATATCTCTATTAATGGTGAAACCAAATATGTTAGTTTTTAGAATTGTGAGAAATTTGAGAGAGGCTTGGGTGTGTGTGTTGTGAAATAAAGGAAAGGGTGGGTGCCTTGTAGATGAGTTGAAGATATGAATATGTTTATAACTATTTTTATGACCTATAGGTCATAATTATGTTGGCATAATAGTGCTCTTGCAAATTGAGTGTGAGTGAAGATGAAGAGTGATAATTAGAGGTCCATCATCAGGTGTTGAAGACATCAGTTCAAAGGTGAATGTTTTCATAGGTTTTATTATGGGATCACATCATCTAAGATCATAGGTTTTATTGTAGTTACTTGATCAGTTACATATGGTCTAAATTGGTTATTTTTATTATAGGATAGTAGTATAATTGTATGTTTCAATGGTTTTATTCCCCAAGAGGGTTTCCCATGTATGTCATGTGTTATGTGCTTGATCTTGCATTATTTCTCTTGTTCATTGCTATGAATGATGTATATGGTTCATGAATGTTTGTGGTAATTTATTAAGAGCTTTAAAGGATTGAAATTGAATTTTAAATATCTAGGGTCACTGATTCAACCCCCCTCCCAATGATTATACCTCTAACAATTGGTATCAGAGCAGGTCCTTCATGTAAATTTTAACCACTTGAAGGTGATCAAAGGTAAAATGGTTGAAAAAGATGTTATGGCTTATCTTCAAGACAATGTAGTATGTGTTTTATCATAATTTAATGGTGTAAAAACACAAGATCAAAATCTAGATTCAATAGTCAAGAATATGTAGGTCGTGATGAATAAATATCTCAATCAAATAATGGAGCAATTAGAAATTAAAGTCATGACTTACTCATATGTGATCTTATCCAAGGACGAAATGGATTTAATCTCTAAAAAAAGGGTCAAGAATGAAAATTCTTGGATTAGCAATGATCACAAAAAAAAGGAAGTCAAATACGAACAATATCTTCAATGGGTATTGCTTCTCCTTTAATCATTTTAGTCATTGATATAGAGACTATGCTCTCTCACTAGATATCAAAAAGGATCTCATATGATAAAATTGTAACCAACAAGGTCATATGGCTAAAAACTACAAAAGAACATTTTGGAAAAAATATATACAAGTCATTGACACTATCAAATGGTTTAAGGAGACTAAGTCTAAAGAAGAAAAGAAGCAAAATCCAAGCAGATCACCAAAGGAAGAGTTGTTGTTTATTGAATTAGCCTTGCATACTCAAGAAGATGATAAAAAAATGGATCATAGATAATGGATGATCAAATCATATGATAGGAGACAAGAGCAATTTTATCTCTCTCAAAAATACTAACCTAGGTGCAGTTAGATTTGGTGACAACAAATCTGCTAACATAGTCAGCAAAGGTATTGTGAGTTTAGACAATGGTCATACTAGGACTGAGAATGTCTTATATGTAAAAGGTATGAAACATAATCTTTTAAGTGTGAGATAAATGTTTAAGAAATAAAATGTTGTAAATTTTCATGATGATGTATGTGAAATAAGAAAGGCAAAATCTGGCAGATTAATTACAAATGTTCAAAAAGTAGATAACAACATGTATGTACTCCATGAATCCAATAAGGAAGAGTGATTCATAAGTCAATTATAATAAATTTGGATTTGGAATAGAAGGCTTGGACATATAAATTTTGATAATATGATAAAAATCAGTTCAAAGGGGTTGGTAAGGCATATGCCTAAGATTTCTCATTCTATTAGCAAGGCATGTCTTCATGAGAAGCAAACCAAGAGAAGATAAAAAAACAAAAAAATATCCACTAAAAATCCATTGGATTTGATCCACACTAATCTATGTGGACCTATGAGAACTCAAAGTATTCAAGGTAATAGTTACTTCATGCTTCTCATTGATGATTTTACTAGGATTAATTAGATATTATTTCTTAAAGGAAAATTAGAAGCTTTTGAAAAATTTATGGAATTTAAAGCTCTTGTGGAAAATTATAAAGGTTCAAATATCAAGTGTGTGAGATTAGATAGAGGAGGTGAGTTTGATCTCATAATTTTGATGATTTTTGTGAAGAGCATGGGATAAGAAGACAATATTTTGATACTAAAACACCACAACATAATGGTGTGGTTGTAAGGAAAAATAGGATTGTTGTTGAGATGGGTAGAACCATGATTCAAGATGTAAAATTATCATATGGCTATTGGGAAGGGGAATCCAACACTTCATTTTACATCCTAAACATGTGTCAAATCAGAGTAATTGGTAATAAGACTCCTTACGAGTTATGGAAGAATAGAGTGGCTAATGTCAAAAATTTTAGAGTTTTTAAGAGTAGGTACTTCATCAAAAGAGATGAAGAGAATCTTGGAAAATTTGATTCAAGATCTGAAGAGGGAATCTTCTTAGGCTATTCTTCTATCAGTACTGCATATAGGTGTTTCAACAAGAGACTTCACAAAATTGTTGAAAGTTCAAATGTAAGGATATATGAGATAAGTAGAGTCAAGACGTTAAAATTATAGGTAAGTGATTCAATTTAGAATTATATTTCAAATAATGATGAACTATCCATTCATATAGATGATGAAGATGAAGAGGAGGAATAAAGATAGACTCTAGAGCTCCATCTAGAAAATTTTAAAAAGATCATCCAATATCTCAAGTTATTGGAAATGTTAATTCAAGGTTGCAAACTAGAAGTAGAATGTTGATCAATCAAAATCAACAAGACTCGGCTCTGTTATTGATGATTAAACCCAAAATATTTATGTAATCTAGTAAAGATGAAAGTTGGAATGATGCAATGGATAAATAAATTGATCAAATAGAAAAGAATGAAACATGGGACTTAGTTCCTAGGCCAAAAGATAAAAATGTGATAGGTACCAAATGGGTTTTTAAAAATAAGATAAATGAGAAAGGAGAAGTCACAATGAACAAGGCTAGACTGGTGTGTAAAGGATATGCTCTAGTTGAAGGAATAAATTTTTATGAGACTTTTGCTCTTATGGCAAGGATGAAAGCAATTAGACTCTTTTCGACATATGCATGTTTCAAAGTTTTTAAGGTATATCAAATGGATGTTAAATATGAATTCTTGAATGGAAAATTATAAGAAGAAGTCTACATTGAGTTACTTGAAGGATACTTCATGTCAAGTAATCAAAATTTTGTGTGTAAATTAAAGAAGGCTCTATATGGTCTTAAACAAGCTCTTAGAGCTTGGTATGACAGACTAGATAAGTATCTTTTGAGTCAAGGTTTCAAAAGGGGTAAGCTAATAGTAATTTGTACATTAAGATAGAAGGAAATCATCAATTGATAGTTGTTGTATATGTTGATGACATAGTTTTTGGATCTAACAATGATAAAATGAGTAGAGAATTTGTAGATACTATGAAGAATAAGTTTAAAATGTCAATGTTGGGAGAACTACCTTTCTTCTTAGGATTAAAAATTAATCAAATTGATGTAGAGATATTCACTTTACAAGATAAATACATCAAGGATATGCTAAATAAGTTTGGCATGATGGATTGTAAGCCAATGGGTACTCCAATGATCATAGGATGCAAGTTAAGTAAACTGGATGACTTACTAAAAGTTTATCAAACTTTGTATAGATCCATGATTAGAAGTCTTTTGTACTCTACTGTATCTAGGCCTGACATCATGCAAGCAGTAGGTCTTGTAGGAAGGTTTCAAGCTAACCTTAGATAATATCACTTAAAATCATTCAAAAGGATCTTAATATATCTCAAAGGCACCATAGACTATGGTTTATGGTATCCCAAGAGTAAATAATCCTCTTTGAAATCATATACTGATGTTGATTGGGTAGGATGTGTGGATGATAAGAGGAGTACCAATGGTGGGGTCTTCTTCATGGGAGAATGCTTGGTGTCTTAGATAAATAAGAAGCAAACCTTAGTGTCTCTATCAACTACATAATCTGAGTATATATCAGTTCCCTCTTGTTGCACATAAGTCATGTGGATGAAACAAACTTTTGAGGATTATAAGGTAAGATAAAATGGACCTTGTCCTATTTATTGTGATAATACTAATGCTTTTAGTATCTCAAATAATCATGTTATGCACTCAAAAACTAAACACATCCCTATTAGATATCATTTATTGAGAGAATAAGTGATTAATCAATGTGTTAAGTTGGATCATGTGCCTAAAAAAGAGTAACTTGCAGATATTATGACTAAACCATTGTCAAAAGCTATTTTTGAGTATCTAAGACAAAGTTTGGGTGTTACTTATTTCTTTGTGAATCAATAGAATGTCTTTGGTTAAGTGGGAACAACAAGTTCATGAGCTTTATTTATAAGTTTTTGAATGAGCTATAATATAGGGTTAGAATGGATGTTTTTAGGTGGCTTAATAAGATTTGGTGAGTAGCATGAAGTTTTATTGATGGTTCTTGAGGTAACTTGAGACAAGAGGCTTGTAAGCCTGTATACTGGTTCGTCATGGTGTATGGATATCTAAATATGATAAAGATGTCAAATGGCTTAAAAATCTTAGGGGGAGTCCCTCTCAAATGTTTCTTGGTGAATTCCATTAGTCTTTTAGTATCTTTTGTGTTCTTTCTTCATTGACTATACTGGTTGGTTGAAGAGATTTTTGGCATGGAGAAAGAGGAAGTTTATCAAGGTAAGAAGAGGTAGGCTCAAGGTAAGGGGGATTTTGTATCATATTTCCAAGATTATATTCTATTGTTGGTAATATTTTCAAGTCCTCAAGATCAATTGGTGCCCACTTTGTCATTGTGTCAAAGGGGGAGAAAGTTCCTATTTTGAGAGTGCTTGAAGAGAGAGAAGGAAGATGAGTTGTATATTTCTATATTGATGGGTGTTGACATTAATTACAAATGGGAGATTTTTGGATAGTTTTAAATGGTGTTATGGTGATGTCATGGTGATTGACAAGTGTCATCTAACTCCTCATTTAATCAATATGCAATTGGTGTCTTATCAACCAGGGCTAGTATCCAAAGCTATCTACAATAAGGTATGGGATGGTAGATCTAGAAGTCTACTTATGGGGGTGCTTGCTAATCCTATTCTAAATTTGACTAAAATAATTGATTCACACTTTTGCTAAAAAGAAAGAAATCAAATCAATCCACTCTTTTACTGGAAGTAAAGGATCACACTCCTATTTTTTATTTGCAGGGAAAATAAATTCACACTCCTACTTACGAAAGGAAATCTGCTTCACACTTCTACTGTAAAAGAAAAGATACTTTGCATAGAAAAGAAATGAAATAAGAAAATTCTCTTTTTAAATTATGAATTTGTTTTTATATTTTTATAAATAAATGCCAATAGTAACAAAATTCTAACTAATAAAATAGAACATAAATACTGTACACAGTTCTTGGTTCCCAGGAGAGTGGGTCCTTGCTCCTCTTGGACTCAGGAACAAAGCTTAATCAGTGCTAGGAACTTAAAGTATTAATTCATAGAAATGAAAATAATTACAATTTGATTGAAACTTGTATGTTTATCTAACTCTCGATCCTCTATTTTCTCTATATCTCTATTTTTTCTTTCTTCTCTATATAGTCAAAAGTCTTAAACTTTATACTAATACATTCAACTCGAAATAGGATGCAAAAGAATAGGACTCCTAGTCGATCCCTTTATCTAGAGATTGGATTTCTAAGAGATCTAATTATTTTGATGACATAAATATCCTATCCTATAATAGTCCTAAAAACTGATTATATACAAATCTATCAAAAGTAGGTGCTTTAAAATAGCAGGGAGTTATTCTCCTTATGTGATTCTAGCTGTAATGGTTCTTTATTATCCTATCTAGTCTCCAGCTTCCCACTATCCTTACAGAATTCTTGATATTGACCCTGTAGAGTCTATAGAAATGACCTTGTGGAGTCTGTAGAAATAATCCTGTGGAGTTCGTAGAAACAAGCCTGCAGAGTCCATAGAAATGAGCCTATAGATTCCATAGAAATGAGCCTGTAGAGTCCATAGAAACTAGCCTACAGAGTCCATAGAAATGAGCCTATAGAGTCCATAGAAACTAGCATGCATAGTCCATAGAAATGAGCCTATAGAGTCTGTAGAAATGAGCCTGCAGAGTCCATAGTTTTGCTGGATGGAGATCAAAATGGAATGTTCATTACACATCACCTGTGTCTTCTTCTTGAGTATTATTCACACAAAAGATCACTAAAACATGCTATATATTAGACACTAATGACAAAGTAAATATTCAGTCTTTGGTTTAATATAAACAAGATAAATATCTATTTTCCATGTAATAACTATCTAAGAATCCAAGATTTGTATAAAATAACATCCTTTGAGAGATTATTTGAAGAATATAACAAATCAATGATGAGCCATATTTTGAGCTCATCATCTCCCCCAAGCTTTACCTTTTGCAAGTCCCATTACAAACATGTATTAGCGTTCATAGCTCTGGCTTCTGCTTTTTACACTCTGACTCAAATCATATTCATCAAACTCATCTATTATGTGTCTGTCTGAATTACTGGTGAATCCCTGATGTGTTTGAATCATCTATTTCCATATACTGAATTGTTCTTCTAATTGTGGAGCCTAACTCTACCATCCTAGAATGGGTATGATCAGTGAAAGAGGTATATATCTCATGCCAATCCATTTTTGTTCTCCCCCAGAGTTGATTACCTCTATCAAAATTTCTAGAATTAAGGATGTTCTCCTCATACTCCATCTTAAGTTATTTGGGGACATAACTTCTTGCCTTTTAAGAGGCACTAAAAGTTGGTCCCATCTATTTACACTTGCAGTCACGACTGAATCAAAATTCTATCTTGAAAACAAATCAAAAGAAATAGTGCAATCATATAGAGCCTATAAATAATGTGTCTTAACCTCATCATTTAACAAAGCATAGTGAAAATTTTGTTTAATCAATTTGGGAATAGGAAAGGCTGGTCTGACACAATCCTATATTATTAGCATGATTTGTATAGTCCTCAAATCTGCATTTCCATGCTATCTAATTTTTTAATGTAGAATGTAATGCTCTCAGTTGAACTTATACATGAATATTTATCAAAAACTTATTGTGCTCATGATCTCCTAGAATCAAGTCATGTAGATAGAATTCACAAAGCAAATCCTGCTGATCAGGTTCAGCACTATAGAAAATTTCCAAAAATATTGTTGGCTACAAAATTTTATAAGGAAGATGATAGGAGATCCACAGAAGCTGCCATCTATAAAATTGTTCAAACAAAAACAAACTATATGCAAGAGAAGGATTCATACATGCCAAAAGAGTTTCTCCTAATTTACATGCATCCTGCAAATTTTCTTCTAACTCTTGGACTTTAACCTCTAACTCTTTCTTTTCATTTTCTAAGATTTTGTTCAAAGAAGTTACATATGTGTTTTTTTGTTGAATTACATAATATTTTTCTTCAATTTGATATAGTATTTGCAAGGGAGTAATACCTAGATCACTTGTTTGACAACCATGTTCAACAAATGTTTTGGGGGCAGAAAGTGCAACAACAGGTGCTTCAGAAGAATTCACCAAATTATGCAACCTCCTACTTTCCTTTTTTAGATTCTCTACATACAACCAAAGATCAATCTGTTCATCTTCATGTTCTTTTATTTTTTTCTCGAACTTGTGAATTTATATGACATGATCAACAGATACTGTATCTAATTTTTGTACCAAAGATGAGTTGAGATGGTCCTTGTCTTGTAATTGACTGATCAAGTCAACAATGTTAGTTGTTTATTGTTGTTCAAGAGCTTGAGCTTGAGAAAGCTACAAATTTAGCTACATAATAGGATCATTTAGATTTAATGATTCTCCTTTCTCATTAGTACATACATTTTTCCATTTATCCTTTGTAGTTTCAACTAGAATAGGTGGTTTTTCTGCCATACCCAATTCCTCTGCTGTGTGTAGTTCTTCCTCTAGATTTGTCTCCTCTAATATGGTTGGAGAGTCCCTTTCAAAAGGAGTTTCTTCAATATCTATAGGTGTAAAAATATTCTGATGTATAGGGGAATGAGACACTATTTTAAGACTATCTAAAATATCTACAATTTCTTGTTCATCTTCTTCTGTTAAAATGAGCATTTTCCTTTTTTTGGTTACTCTTTGAGCTACATTTGGTTGAGTTTCTTTCTCAACCACCAAACCCTTGGTCATCTCAATATCTGTAAGAACCTTCTATCTCAATTTTCTTCTTCCTATCAAAGGCACTGGTTGTGCTACAGACTCATGAGGTTCTTATGGAGACCTCAAAATTTTAGGGTTTTGAGACCTCGTGATTCTTCTTAAAGAAGAAGAAGGGATTTCTATGGAGATTATAGTCTGAGATTTTATTCTTAGTGTTGTTCTCCTAGCTAATGTGGTAGGTGGAGATGAGTGTTCATGTGGTACATTTGGAGTTTCTTGTGCTATACTATTTTGAAATTCCTCCCAGACCTCTTGACTTTGCTGAAGGAAATGATGTTGGATAATAAGCTGAATAAGGCCATGATGCCTAGGAGCAGTATTAGGGGTTGTAGACATAAATTGCAAAGCACCATAAAAGAAAGATGGGAGGTTAATTATGTACTGAGGGTTTTATCTCCCATGCTTAAGATGTATTAACATTTTCATAGCGTCTCCTCCTAGAAGACTATGTTTCCCTTCACAAATAATATATTTAAGTACCCACTTGGCTACAGCTTTCCAAGGTTTAGGAAGTGAATTTCCTTTAATCCCTTTTGATTTTCACTTAGAATCTACTAAACATGAAGTTTTGATCTGCCTATCACCATTAAACTAACTAATTAAATCACTAAATGAAACTCTGCCTGTGACTCTCATTCCTTCTTCTGTAACTTCTATAATTTGGCTTATGATTTGAGTTATAATAGGAATAACAATGCCTTTCACAATTGAAAATTCAAGGGTGAGATTGGTAATAAATTCACTTACCATTATTTCATCAAAACCCTTGAGCTTTTCAATGAAAGGTAGCTAGCCATTAGCTTTGAACACTACTACAAAATCTTTGTCTTTATGAAACGTTGCTAGATCTTTTGGCTCTAATCTTGTCTTCTATCCCATTTTTATGAAGATTTACAATCAACTCAATTCATTTGGTATAAACTAGTCTATTGTTGAAGTCAGTAGGCAAAAGGTTATGAGGATCAATTTTTGTTGAATTCCGTAGAAAGGAAATGCTGAAATTAACAACCTTGGTTAAAATGGTTTCTAGTTCTCTATTAGTGACTTCAACTTGTCCATTTGCTTGTGGATGGTATGGAGATGTTTTTATGTGCTGAGTTTGATACACTTGCATAAAATGCTTTATCATATTTGACATGAACTTTGGTCCTTGATCTGAAACTATCTCTCTTGGAGCACCAAATCGTTGCATGGTTTTGAAATATAAGAAATCAGCTACCATCTCCTCTCTTGCATGAGTTAATGCTTCCACTTCTTCCCACTTAGTCATGTAGTCTTTACAAACTAGAAGATATTATTTTCTTCTAGAAGGAGGATCCACTGGACCAATAAAATCAATTCCCCATTTCTCAAATGGTTCTAAAACAAATTGAGGATGAGGGTGCAGGGGCATCTCTATTGAAAGAGTGGGTTGTCCAATTCGCTGACAAGCATCACAGTGTCTGACATACCTTTTTACTTGCTAATGAAGATGAGGCCAATAATATCTTACTCCTAGGATTTTATGTATAGTTCTTTGAGCTGAGTAATGGCCTCCTCCTGGGTCATCATGACAAGCTCTGATGATATCATAAGCTTCACCATTTATCACACACCTGCGAAACACATGATCAAGTCCAAGTTTAAATAACATTCCATTAATCCATTTAAAAGAAATTTCTTTGATTAATCATTTTTTATTTTTTGGTGAAAAGTGTAGAGGAAACTTCCTTGTGGTGAGGTAATTGGCTATATCAGCAAACCACGGAGATTGTGCTTAAATAGCAAATAATTGTTCATCTAGAAAGTCATCTTCCACTAGTTCTTCTTCCCCTGTAGTGTTCATTCTTGACAAGAAATCAGCAACCACATTAGATTTCCCTATTTTGTCTATAATAGTAACATCAAATTCTTGTAATAAAAATAGCCATCTAATAATCCTACCTCCCACAATTGGTTTGTTGGTAAGATATCTAATAGTTGAATGGTCTATATAGACAAATACCTTGTAGCCTATTATATAGTGTCTGAATTTGTTCATTACATAAATTACAGCTAAGAATTCCTTCTCAATTATGGTGTAATTTATTTAAGTAGATGTCATGTTTTTTGTAATATAATAAATAGCATACATGTTACCCTCTTCATATTTTTGTCCAAGAACTGCTCCTAGTGTTGTATTGGAAGCATCTGTGTATATATGGAATGGCTTAGTCCAATCTGGTCCTCTTAATACTAGAGTAGTAATAAATTTAGCTTTGATGGTTTCAAAGGCTTGTTGGCAACTATTACTCCATTTGAATGTATTGTCTTTTATAAGAAAGGCAAACATAGGGGTAGATATTTGGCTAAAGTTATCTATGAAGTATCTATAGTAACTAGCATGTCCTAAAAAACTCTTAACTTCAGTTTGTGTTTGTGGAATGGGCAATTTGGAAATTATTTCAACTTTCTTTGGATCTACTTGAATGCCTTTTATAGAAATATGGTGTCTCAGGACTATTCCTTCATCCATCATCAACAAACATTTCTCATTGCTCAAAGATAATTGATGTTCCTCACATCTAATCAATACTCTTTCCAATTTGGTAAGATCTTCTTCATAAGTGTCACCGTAAATAGTGAAATCATCCATATATACCTCAACACAATCATTTGTAAGGTCAGAGAAGATTACCAGAACTACTCTTTGGAAGGTTGTTGGAGCACTACAGATTCCAAATGGAAGTACTCGGTAAGCAAAATTTCCCCAAGGGTAAGTAAATGTGGTTTTATCTTGATCTTCAGTAGCTACAATTATCTAGTTATACCCACTGAACCCATCCAGGAAGGAAAAATATTTCTTTCCTGCCAAGTTATCAATAACTTGATCAATAAAAGGTAAAGGAAAGTAATCTCTTAATGTTGCTTTGTTTAATTCTCTATAATCCACACCTACTCTTAACTTTTAATTTTTCTTGGGCAAAATTACCAGAGGTGACACCCACTCGCTATCTGAGATGGGGTAAATAAACCCAACTTCCAACAACTTTTGGATTTCTATTTTGACTATTTCCTTTAGTGTTGGGTTTATTCTTCTTTGTGGTTGTCTGACCGGTTTGACAGATTATGTGTAGATGTGATGAGTGCATATGCTGGGGTGAATTCCTTTCATGTTGGTATAATCCCGATCAAAATCCTTGGTATGTCTTTCCAATACCTTAAAGAGTTGATCTTCCTCTTCATTTGTCAACCAACTATTGATGTTCAAAAATTTTCCAGGTAATACCATGATTGGTTTTGTACTTGGGTAGTTGGATTCTATTTGCTTAAACTCACTAATTAATGAGTTCAAAGGACATGGATGAGGAATTATCTTATGAAACATAGTTACATTATCAACAAACTCTTTTCTAGGAAGAATCAATCTTGCTAAAGAATAATGAAATGCATCTAAGAAATGAGTTTGCTATTGTTCTGCCAATTTCCACACACTTTCTTGAATCAGTCTATGATCATATGATGAAGTACTAGTAGAAGTAGAAGTGGAGGTTTCAAAATTTTCCATCAGACCCAAGAATCCTAAACTAAGGCAGTCTGTAGCTTTCAGACTGGCAGAGTCCATAGTTTTTAGACTGGCATAGTCTGTAGTTTTTGGATTGACAGAGTCCATAGATTCTGGGTATCTATCTCCATTCAATTATTCCAAGTGTTCTTTGACTATGATCATGGCTAAGGAGGAAATGTTGTTTAATGTGTTATCTAATTTATCCACCCAAAGTTCTTGTATGTAATTTGTTGATGGTTTTGCAGGAGGATACAAAGAGATGCATTTAGATTTTAACCCATTGGAAATGGTCATGTCTCCTAACCTGAAATCAATCAATGCTACTACAGTATCCAACCATGGTCTACTTAGGATTATAGGGTATCCCAAGATTTTATTAATACTTCAACATTTTCTATAGTTCCCTCTGGTCTTGTTACCGACTGGTCTGCCATTTGAATAATGGTAGGTTTAGGTTGCATTTTTATAAGAGATCATGCATGGAGAGTATTAGTTGTCATGACATTGATTACTGCTCCCAAATCTACCAAAAATGTTAAGAATTTCTTTTCCTTCGATTGTGACTGTGATCACTGGGCTTCCCGGATCCACATATTTTGGAACTAATAGTTTTCCTACTAATAAATCAACAACTTTTCCATCAATGTGAATGGTTCTAAGATATTTTACCTTCCTCCCAAGTGTCTTAATACAAAGGTTTTTGATGATCTTATTTAATTCAGGTATATCCCTAATAGCTTGTAGAAGGGGTACCTCAATATTAATCTTTTGCAACTCATGGACCAAGTTTGAGTCTGGTTTGATATTAGTTTCTCGTAATCTTTCAGGAAAAGGAACTACTAGTGTAGTATTATTTCCTTTGTTTTTTTTAGGGCTCATTTTGATTTCAGCTTTTCCAGTGCTTAATTAAGATGATCCTGTCTATTCATTTTCATCAAGGATCTCAGAAATGAGTACTGGAGCTTTTTGTATAGTTTTTCCTGATCTCAAATGTATGTCTGAGCACTCAATAGCTCCCACATTGATTGTTTCTTCCTATTAATTGACATAAATAGGTGTTGGTTTTTTATTTTTTTGGTTCGCTATTGGTTGTGCAGGCATTGAGGGCTAATTAATTTGTCCTTATTACTGAATAATTGGGGATGGCATGATGGTTTGCTATTAAAGTGGTCTTCTTAGTTGGGTTAATTGTGACTATGGGTTCCACTACTGATTCCATTGTTGATATGGTTTTGGCATCCAATGATGTTATGGTACCCATTGTTGTTGTGGCTATGGCACCATCCATGGAGGTGTTGGCATCCAATCTTGTCCTGCCCATAGATTTTGAATTGATGGAATTCGGGGTTGATTCCAAAATGGTGATGGAATTGAAACATTCCATGGTGCCATCCATGGATTAACTAGATTTCTTGCACTAAACTGTCCTTGAGCCTAGTTTTGTGGAGCAAAGTTTTGTCTCTAAATATAATTTACTTCTTCAGTGGACTAGACTTGTGTTTTCATTTGATTCTTTAAAATAAGCAGAAGGGTGCAATATTTGGTATCATGATCTGTTGTATCACAGATCCCACATGATGAAATATTGGTTCTATCTAGAGGGTAGTCTCTAAGGGCATGTTTCTGTCTACACTTAGGACAGTAGATTGTTAAAGGCTCTGTTGCATTTGCCTTAGCCTGAAGGCCATCCAAAGTACTGTTTAGTGTAACCAGAATATCTATTCTGAGATTAGAAAATTCTTCCATTATTTTACCCACTTCATTAGATTTTCAAAACTTTCCTTTAATTATTCTAGGTTTTGTTCGAGATTAATTGGTACAAAGCTTAGAGATCTGATCGAAAGCCAACTTATTTATGTCTCCTCCACCCATAAGATTTAAGGTGTCTCTAGTGTCTTCATCCAATCCTTTCAAGAAAACCAATTTTTGAACATCTTCAATGAGTGGATAATTGATTCTTTTATGAGTGAACATGAATCTATCCAAATAATCCTTTAAATATTCATCCTCATTTTGTTTGATCTTGAAGATATCCTCTTTTCTTTCTTGCACTCGGTAGTAATCCTAGTATTTGTTCAAGAATTTTGTTTCCATGTCATCCCACATTCTAATAGAATTGCTAGGTAAACCCATGAACCATCTCATAATTGCATCTTTAAGTGTAGAAGGAAATAGTTTTAATTTCTAGCTATCAGTTGTGTAATCATAGCTTTGACATAGAACCTTAAATTCAAACAAAAATTGATCAAGATCTTCTGTAGATCATCCCCATAAATTTGGCAGATTAGCTGGTGAAATATTTTTCGTGGGGGTTTGATCATTATGATCTTCAACAATAGGGAAGGAGAAAGTTCTTCCTAGTTGTGTGATTTGTTGATTTTTTTGGTGAGCCATTTCTTCTTTTGATGATATTTCAAAACTGGGACAATCTTCCCACTAAATGTTTGTGGTCTCAATTATGGGTTGTTCCAAGTTCTCAAAATTTTCTTTAGCTATGGATTTATGAAATGCTTCTTCTAAGTCTTTGGAAATATCTAAATAATGTCTTCTTACAAGAGATTGATCTTGAGGAATTTGTCTTATGGGGCTTGCGTGTGGCAATGGCCTGGTTCCTATCCCAATTTCAGAAGATTTTTGCAAATAGGTTTCACTTGTATCTTCTGGTTCACTACTCAGAGATGTTGAAGGAGTGTCCACTTGTGTTCTTGGTGGAAACTTTGGAATAAATTGTCCTTTAGAATCTCTAGGATGGTACATCAATTTATTAATTTCTCTTTTTTTATGATTTTTATTAAAAAAAATTACTCTAGATCAATAATTATTACCTTACTAACACCTTTTATTCCCTGGAAACGGAACCAAAAATGATGAGTGTCATATAACTCCTCATTTAACTAATATGCAATTGGTGTCTTATCAACCAAGGTCAGTGTCCAAAGCTATCTGTAGTAAGGTGTGGGATGGTAGATCTAGAAGTCTGCTTATGGGGGTGCTTGCTAATCCTATTCTAACTTTGACTAAAATACTTGATTCATGATTTTTTTGAAAATAAAGAAATCAAATCAATCCACTCTTTTGCTGGAAGTAAAGGATCACACTCCTATTTTATATTTGCAGGGAAAATAAATTCACACTCCTACTTATGAAAGGAAATTTGCTTCACACTTATATTGTAAAAGAAAAGATACTTTGCATAAAAAAGAAATGAAATAAGAAAATGCTCTTTTTAAATTATGAATTTGTTTTTATATTTTTATAAATAAATGCCAATAGTAACAAAATTCTAACTAATAAAATAGAACATAAATACCTTACACAGTTCCTGGTTCCAAGGAGAGTGGGCCCTTGCTCCTCTCAGACTCAGGAATAAAGCTTAATCAGTGCTGGGAACTTGAAGTATTAATTCATAGAAATAAAAATAATTACAATCTAATTGAAACCTGTATGTTTATCTAACTCTCGATCCTCTATTTTCTCTATATCTCTATTTTTTCTTTCTTCTCTATATAGTCAAAAGTCTTACACTTTATGCTAATACATTCAACTCAAAATAGGATGCAAAATAATAGGACTCTTAGTCAATCCCTTTATCCAAAGATTGGATTTCCAAGAGATCCAATTATTTTGATGACATAAATATCCTATCTTATAATAGTCCTAAAAACTGATTATATACAAATCTATCAAAAGTAGTTCCTTCAAAATAGCAAGCGGTTATTCTCCTTATGTGATTCTAGATGGAATGGTTCTTTCTTATCCTATCTGGTCTCCAGCTTCCCACTATCCTTACAAAATTCTTGGTATTGACCCTGCGGAGTCCGTAGAAATGACCTTGTAGAGTTTATAGAAATAAGCCTATAGAGTCTATAGAAACGAGCCTACAGAGTCAGTAGAAATGAGCCTATAGAGTCCATAGAAATGATCCTATAGAGTCTTTAGAAACTAGCCTATAGAGTCCATAGAAATGAGCCTGCAGATTCCATAGAAACCAACCTATAGAGTCCATAGAAATGAGCCTGCAGAGTCTGTAGAAATGAGCCTGCAAAGTTCGTAGTTCTGCTAGATGGAGATCAAAATGGAATGTTCATTGTACATCACTTGTGTCTTATTTTTGAGCATTATTCACACAAAATATCACTAAAACATGCTATATATTAGACATTAATTACAAAGTAAAGATTCAGTCTTTGGTTTAATATAAACCAGACAAATATCTATTTTCCATGTAATAGCTATCTAAAAATCCAAGATTTGTATAAGATAATATCCTTCGAGGGATGATTTGAAGGAAATAACATGTCAATGATGAGCCATATTTTGATCTCATCAATGATTTCATGGAGGTGTCCTAGTGAGTGGATGAAGTTCCTTGATAGTCTATGTGACAATGACAAAGTGTGCAATGTGTTTGTCTTAGTTCGATTGAAGTTGGCTTGGTTGATCTTAAATTTTGGCATGATTATATATGTTCAAGGATGAGTATGGTGATTTTATCATGTGTAAGGGGTCTTAAAAATGGTCAATGATGATTGGAGAGCTTGTGTGCATAAGTGGAATTCATCTAGTAGTCCATAGTTTTCATCTAGACATTTTGGGTCAATGGCATAAAATCTAAGTAGGCAATTTGATGATGTCACAATTTCTACATGTGGATGAGTCAAGGGGAGTTGATCATATGGTTGTGATAAAATTTATTCTTAGATATTATATGCTAAATTTTATATCATGCATTGAATCACGTCAAAAGATATACAAGTGCAAAGTTGGGCTCCCATGCAGTTTGACAATGTTTTCCCATACTTTGCCAAATTTTCATGAGGTAAGAAAATTTTGAGTAATAATTTTGGTGATGGCATATCTAAAACATGTGGATGTTTCATAATAATTTGATCATATGGGTTTGTTAAGTTTTGTGCCTAGTTGATTTGTGATAAATTCTAGATCATGCATCGAAGTGCATCAAAAGATATGCATGTTTAAAGTTGGTATCCCAAATAAGTTTTTTACATAGTTGGCTCTATGGTAGAAAAATATGAGTGAGAATTTTAATGTCATTATATCTCATATGTGTGATATTTATAGGATTAATTTGATATATGGTTGGATTTTCCTATGTGAGGATATCATATGGTTCAAATTTGAGAACTTGCGAGTGAGCAAAGTAAAAGATATGACTGTGAAAATTTGGCATTCCAAGAAGATAAGCAAGGTTCTCATACTTATTCAAATTTTCAAAAGGTAAATTTCAAGCAACATCAATGAAGTGCATTGATCCAAAATGTTAGGAAGCAGTGAGATGGTGCCAAGTGTTTAATGTTGAGTAGAGATAAAGATTGAGCTTCTTCTAAGGATCAATAATGAGTGAGTGATCATACAGATAGAGATCATTGGTGTGTATTAAAGTAAATAGGTCAAAGTGATAGTTGTATATCATTATTAAATCTAGGACAATCTCAAATAGATTGATAGAGTGCATGAGGTCAAAGTTTCCAAATTACACGAGATGAGGTCAATTGGTAGAGGTTTAACGTTTGGGCATTGGTGCACTATGTGTTAAAGGTAGAGATTTGTATAATAAGATATATTGTGCATGTTGAATCTAAGCAGTGAGGACTTGAGATGATAGAATTGTGTTTGAAGTTTAATTTTGACTATTTGTTTTTGAATATTTAAATTTTCAAAATAAAAACTAGTGCTCTATATTTTAACTATATCTTTCGATTTATGTAAAATTTACTTATGGTGTAAAAAGAGAAATTGTAGAAGACTTCAATATATAACTAAAAATATTAATTTTAAGGTATAATTGTTATTATAGTCAAATTTATTTATCATTTGACTGTGTGTATGATTGTATTTTACAAGTAACTTGAGAAGGATATTTGAGCTCATCCTGATGGTATATCGATGTCTCATGTTGACTTATCTATTTTGGAGTGTTGTATACTCAATGAGGACCATCTGTGTGCATTATTAAGGTTTGATAATTTATATATAGTATGAACAAAGCTTAATAAGTTAACTATGTATTCATTCATGACATTGCTATGCACCAAGTCAGCATTTGAGTTATTTGATCATACACAGAAGTGAGAAAAGTTGATTGTGATCATTTAATCATGTGAAAGGGGTCATGTGGTGTGGACCTATTCAATTTAAAGTGGTATTATGTTCTTTTTTTATTTGATGAAGTGCTAAATGGGTGAATAGGTCTCCATGAGACCTATAAGAGCTACAAGGGCCTAATTGAAAGGTGTAGCTGCTTAAGGGTGACTCGTAGATGTTATGGTCCAGCTATGAAGATTATATTGAGTTGTCTATTTATTTTATTTATGACTTAAGGGTTAAGTCATTCCTAATGATTGACCAAGATGATAATCATGATAGCTCTATAAATGGTGAAACTAAATGTGTTGGTTTCTAGACTTATGAGAGATTTAAAAGAGGTTTGGGTGTGTGTGTTGTGAATAAAAGGAAAGATTGGGTGCCTTATAGATGATTTCAAGAGAATAATATATTTAGAACTATTTTTATGACATGTAGGTCATAATTATGTTGGAAAAATAGTGTTCTTGTAGATTAAGTGTGAGCAAAGGTGAAGAGTGATAATTAGAGTTCCATCATCATGTGTTGAAGACATCAGTTCAAAGGTGGATGTGTTCATAAGTATTTTTGTGGGATTTCAACATCTAAGTGGGTTACAGTTTCCTTATAAAGTGAAACTTGCTAAAGGTCTAGTTGTTGTTACAACTTAACTAGATAGGTATTGTAGCACCTTGTGGGATTGTAATCTCACTAAATAAGGAGTTGTAGTTCCTTAATCAATTACATTTGGTCTAAATTGGTTCTTATTATTATAGTATAGTAGTCCAATTTCAAGTTTTAGTGGGTTTTATTATCCAAGAGGGTTTTCCACGTATGTCATGTGTAATGTGCTTGATCTTGAATTCTTTTTATTATTCATTGTTATGAATGATAAGTATGCTTCATGAATGCTTGTGGTAATTTATTAAGAGCTTGAAAGGATTGAAATTGAATTTTAAATATTGGGGCTCACTGATTCACCCCCCCCCCCCCCCTCAATGATTGTACCTCTAACAATTGGTATTAGAGATGGTCCTTTGTGAAAATTTTAACCACTTGAAGGTGATCAAAGGTAAAATGGTTGATAAATAGGTTATGACTTGTCTTCAAGACAATATAGTATGTGATTTATCAAAAGTTAATGGTGTGAAAACATAAGTGAAAAATCTAGAGGCAATAGTCAAGAATCTAGAGGTCATGATGAATAGTGATCTCAATCACATAATGGAATAACTAGAAATTAATGTCATGACTTACTCAAATGTAATCTTATCCAAGGACAAAAGGGATTTCATCTCCACTAAAAGGGTCAATAATGAAAATTCTTGGATCAATAATGATCAAGCAAAAATGAGGTCAAATGTGAACAATGTCTTTAATGGGTATTACTTCTTTTGCAATCATTTATAGAGACTGCATTCTCTCACTAGATTTCAAAAAGGATCTCATATGCAACAGTTGTAACCACTAAGGTCATATAGTTAAAAAATACAAAAGATCATTTTGGAAAAGGATATACAAGTCATTTACACTATCAAATGGTTCAAAGAGACTAAGTCTAAGGAAAAAAAGAAGCAAAATCTAAGTAGATCACTAAAGGAAGAGTCATTGTTTTTTAAGTATCCTTGAATACTACAGAATATGAGAACAAAAGATGGTTCATATATTTGGATGCTAAAATCATATGACAAGAGACAAGAGCAAGTTTATCTCTCTCAAAAAGACCAACCCAAGTGTAGTTAGATTTGGTGACAATAATTCTGCTAACATAGTCAGCAAAGGTACTATGATTTTGGACAATGGTCATACTCGAACTAAGAATGTCTTATATGTACAAGGTTTGAAACATAATCTTTTAAGTGTGAGCTAAATGTGTAAGCAAGGAAATGTTGTAAATTTTCATGATGATGTGTGCAAAATAAGAAAGGCAAAATCTGGTAGATTAATTTCAAATGTTCATAAAATAGATAAAAACATGTATTTATTACATAAATCCAAGAAGGAAGAGTTCTTCATAAGTCAATTGGAAGAAATATCGCTTTGGCATAGAAGGCTTGGACATATAAATTTTGATAAGCAAATTAATTTCAAATGTTCATAAAATAGATAAAAACATGTATTTATTACATGAATCCAAGAAGGAAGAGTTCTTCATAAGTCAATTGGAAGAAATCTCACTTTGGCATAGAAGGCTTGGACATATAAATTTTGATAATTTGATAAAAATTAGTTCAAATGGGTTGGTAAGGCATATGTCTAAGATTTCTAAGATTCCTCATTCTCTTTGCAAGGCATGTCTTCATGAGAATCAAATGAAGATACAAAACCAAAGAATTCTTTACTATAGAGCCATTAGAATTGATCCACACTAATTTATGTGGACCTATGAGAACTCAAAGTATTCAAGGTAATAGTTCCTTCATGATTCTCATTGATGATTTTACTAGGATAACTTGGATATTTTTATTAAATAAAAATAAGAAGCTTTTATAAAAAATTTGGCATTCAAAGCTCTTGTGTAAAATGATAAAGGTTCAAAGATCAAGTGTGTGAGATTAAATAGAGGAGGTGAGTTTTGGTCTCATAAGTTCAATTATGTTTTGAGGAACATGGGATAAGAAGACAATATTATGTTTTTAAAACACCACAACAAGATGGTATGGTTGAAAGGAAGAATAGAACTATTATTGAGATGGGTAGAACCATGATTCAAGATGTAAAATTATCAGATGGATATTGGGAAGAGGCAACCAACACTTGTTTTTTCATCCTAAACAGGTGTCAAATCAGATTAAATGGTAATAAAACTCCTTATGAGTTATGGAAGAATATAGCAGCTAATGTCAAACATTTTAGAGTGTTTGGGAGTAGGTGTTTCATCAAAAGAGATGAAGAGAATCTTGGAAAATTTGATTCAATATCTAATGAGAGCATATTCTTAGGCTATTCTTTTATTAGTATTTCCTATAGGTGTTTCAACAAGAGACTTCACAGTATTGTTGAAAGTTCAAATATAAGGATAGATGAGACAAGTAGAATCAAGAAGCCAAAATTTCATAGAAGTGATTTAATTCAGAATTCTATTACAAATAATGATGAATTATCCATTCAAATAGATGATGAAGATGAAGATGAGAAAGAAATACAAGACTCTAAAACTCCATATAGAATAATTCAAAAAGATCATCCAATCTCTCAAGTTATTGGAAATGTTAATGCAAGGTTGCAGACTAGAAGGAGAATGTTGATCAATCAAGATCAACAAGACTCAACTTTGTTATCCATGATTGAACCCAAAACATTAATGGAAGCTAGCAAAGATGAAAGTTGGAATGATTTAATTGATGAAGAAATTGATCAAATAGAAAAGAATGAAACATGGGACTTAGTTTCTAGGCTGAAAGATAAAAATATGATAGATACCAAATGGGTTTTCAAAAACAAGATGAATGAGAAAGGAGAAGTCACAAGGAACAAGGCTAGATTGGTGTGTAAAGGATATTCTCAGGTTGAAGGAATATATTTTGATGAAACTTTTGCTCTTGTGGAAAGGATGGAAGCAATTAGACTCTTTTTTGCATATGCATGTTTCAAAGGTTTTAAGATATATCAAATGGATGTGAAATCTGCATTCTTGAATGGAAACTTAGAAGAAGAAGTCTACATTAAGTTACCTAAAGGATACTTCATGTCAAGTAGTCAAGATTTTATGTGTAAATTGAAAAAGGCTTTGTATAGTCTTAAACAAGCTCTTAGATCTTGGTATGATAGACTAGAGAAGTATATTTTGAGTCAAGGTTTTAAAAAGGGGGTAACAGATAGTAGTTTGTACATTAAGATAGAAGGAAATCATCAATTGATAGTTGTTGTATATGTTGATGACATATTTTTTGGATCTGACAATGATAAAATGAGTAGAGAATTTTCAAATACTATGAAGATTGAGTTTGAAATGTCAATGTTTGGAGAACTATCTTTCTTCTTAAGATTATATATTAATCAATTGGATGCAGGGATATTCATTTCATAAGCTAAATACATCAAATATATGCTAAGGAAGTTTGACATTATGGATTGTAAGCCAATGGGTACTCCAATGATCACAAGATGCAAGTTACATAAACTAGATGACTCACCAAAAGTTGATCAAACTTTGTATAGATCATGATTGGAAGTCTTTTATACTCTACTGCATATAGGCCTGACATCATGCAAAAAATAGGTCTTGTAGGAAGGTTTCAAGTTGACCCTAGAGAATATCACTTAAAATCAGTCAAAAGGATCTTAATATATTTCAAAGGCACCATAGACTATGGTTTATGGTATCCAAGGAGTAAATAATTCTATTTGAAATCATATAATGATGTTGATTGGGTAGGATGTGTGGATGATAACAGGAGTACCAATGGTGGGGTCTTCTTCATGGTAGAATGCTTGGTGTCTTAGATTAGTAAGAATTAAGCCTCAGTGTCTCTATCAACTACAGAAGCTGAGTATGTAGTAATTGCCTCTTGTTTCACACAAGTCATATGGATGAAACAAACTTTGGAGGATTATAAGGTAAGATAAAATGGACCTTGTCCTATTTATTGTGACAATACTATTTCAATTAGTATCTTAAATAATCATATTATTCACTAAAAAAATTAACACATTCCTATTAGATATCATTTCTTGAGAGAACAAGTGATTAATCAATGTGTTAATTTGGAGCACAAAAGAGTAGCTTGCAAATATGATGACCAAACCATTTTCAAAAGCTACTTTTGAGTATCTAAGAAAAAGCTTGGGTGTCATTTCTCTCTCTGTGAATCAATAGAAGGTCTTTGGTTAAGGGGGAATAACAAGTTCATGAGATTGCTCTAGAGTTTTATGAAGGAGCTATAGTATAGGGTCAAAATGGATTTTTTCAGGTGGTTTAATAGGATTTGGTGAGTAGCATGAAGTTATGTTGATGGTTCTTGAGGTAGCTTGAGAGAAGAGGCTTGCAAGCCTGTTTAGTGGTTCTTCATGGTGCATGGAGATCTGAAGATGATCAAGTTGTGAAATGGATCAAAAATATTAGGGGGATTCCCTCTCATATGTTTCTTGGTGAGTTTCATTAGTTTTTCAATATCTTGTGTGTTCTTTCTTCATTGACTGTAATGTTTGGTTGAAGAGAGTGTTAGCATCGAGCAAGAGGAAGTTTGTCAAGGCAAGAAGAGGTAGGCTCAAGGTAAGGGGGAGTTTATATCATGTTTTCAACATGGTCCTCTCTTATTGGTAATATTTTTAGGTCCTTAGGATCATTTAATGTCCATTTTGTCATTGTGTCAAAGGGGGAGAAAGTTCATGTTACGAGAGTGTTTGAAGAGAGAGAAAGAAGATGAGTTATATATTTTTATATTAATGGGTGTTGACATCAATAAAAAAGAGGGAGATTTTTGTATATTTTTTACTGATATCATGTTGATGTCATGGAGGTGTCTTGGTGATTGGATGAAGTGCCTTGATAGTCTATGTGGCAATGATAAAGTGTGTAATGTGTTTGTCCTAGTTTGCTTAAAGTTGGCTTGGTTGATCTTCAGTTTTGGCATTATTAAAGATGTTAAAAGATGATTATATTGATTTTATCATGTGAAATGGTTCTTATAAATGGTCAAGGATGATTGGAGATCTTGTTTGTATAAGTGGAATTCATCTGGGAGTCCATAGTTTTTATCTAGACATTTTGGGTCCAATGGCAAAAAATTTGAGTAGGCAGTTTGATGACCTCACCATTGCCATGTGTGGATGAATCAAGGGGAGTTTTTCATATGGTTTTTATCACATTTGTGCCTAAATATTATACTCTAAATTTTATATCATGCACTAAATTGCATCAAAATATATGCAAGTGCAAAGTTGGGCTCCTAGTGAGTTTGACAATGTTTTTCCATACTTGGCCAAATTTTCATAAGGTAAGAAAGAGATAAGTAAATAGTTTGGTGATGGCATATCTCACACATGTGGATGTTTTAGGAGAAGTTAATCATATGGGTTTGTTTAGTTTTGTGCCTAGTTAATTTGTGCTAAATTTCAAATCATGCATCGAAGTGAGTCAATAGATATGCATGTTTAAAGTTGGTCTCCCATATAAGTTTTGACATAGTTGGCTATGTGGCAAAAAAATATTAAGTGAGAATTTTAATGTCATTATATCTCACACATGTGAGAGTTCTAGGATTATATTGATATATTGTTGGATTATCATATGTGATAATATCATATGGTCCAAATTTGAGAACTTAAGAGTGAGCGAAGCAAAAGATAGGACTGTGTAAAGTTGGCCTTTTAGGAAGATAACAAAGGTTCTCATACTCAGTCAAATTTTCACAAGGTAAAGTTTGAGAAACATTGATGGAGCACATTTCTCAAAGATATCAAGAAGAAGTGAGATGGTGCCAAGTGTTCAATGTTTAACATTGAGCATAGATAAAGATTGAGTTTCTTCTAAGGATCAATGGTGAGTGAGTGATCATATAGATAGAGATCAATGGTGCATATTAAAATTAAGAGGTCAAAGTGACAGATGTCTATCATTTTTAAATCTAGGATAATCTTAAAGAGATAGATGGATTGCATGAGGTCAAAGTTGCTAGATTACATGAGATGAGGTCAACTGGTAGAGGTTTAAGGTTTGGGTATTGGCACACTATGTGTTAAAGGTCAATCTTTATACAATAAGATAGATGATGCATGTTCATTATGATCAATGAGTACTCAATATTATATCATGGTGTTTGAGGTTTAACTATGACTATTTTCTTTTAAATATTTGAATTTGCAAAGGAAAAAACTAGTGCTCTATATTTCAGTTATATCTTTCAATCTACGTAGAATTTGCTCATGGTGTAAAAAGTGAAATTGTAGAGGAATTCAAGATACATATGTAAATATGAATTTTAAGGTATAATTATTATTAAATTAAATTTATTGAGCTAAAAATTTTACCATGTGTTTAACTATGTTCTACAAGTAACCCAAAAAGGATATTTGAGCTCATTTTGATGGTATTTTGATGTCTCAAATTGACTTAGCTATTTGGGAGTGTTGTAGACTCCATGAGGACCATATTTTTGTATTATTAAGGTTTGATACTTCACTTATAGTATTGAAAAATCTTAATAAGTTGACTATGTATTTGTTCATGATGTTCTTTTGCACTAAGTGTTTGAGTATATTCATAAGTGAGAAAAGTTGATTGTGATAATTTGAGCATGTAAAAGGGGTCATGTGGTGTGAACATATATAACTAAAATTATTCTTTTGTTATTTTTTTTTTGATGAAGTGATAAATGGGTGAATAGATCTCCATGAGACCTATAAGAGCTACAAGGGCCTAATTGAAAGATGTAACTACTTAAGGGCGACCCATATATGCTATGGCCAACCTATGAAAATTGTATTGAGTTGTGTCTTCATATGATATATTCCTTAAGGATTAAGGCATGCCTAATGATCGACCAAGATGTTGATAATCATGATAGCTCTATAAATGGTGAAACCAAATGTGTTGGTTTCTAGACTTGTGAGATATTTGAGAGAGGCTTTGGTGTGTGCGTTGTGAAGTGAAGGAAAGGATGGGTGCCTTGAAGATGAGTTGAGGAGTAGAATAGATTGAGAAATATTTATATGACATGTAGGTCACAATTCTATTGACATAATAATGCTCTTATAGATTGAGTGTGAGTGAAAGTGAAGAGTGATAATCAAAGGTCCATCATTAGGTGTTGAAGACATCAGTTCAAAGGTGGATGTGTTCATAGGTGGTGTTGTGGGAGCTCAACATCTAAGGGGGTTTTAGCCTCCTTTCATGGTGAAACTTGCTAAAGGTCTAGTTGTTATTGCAGCTCAGCTAGACAAGTATTGTAGCATCTTGTGGGATTGTAGTCTCACTAAATAAGGTATTGTAGTTCCTTGATCAGTTACAGCTAGTCTAAATTGGTTCTTGTTATTATAGGATAGTAGTCCAATTGTAGGTTCTAGTGGGTTTTATTCCCTAATAGGGTTTCCCATGTATGTCATGTGTTATGTGCTTGATCTTGCATTGTTTCTCTTGTTCATTGCTATGAATTATGTGTATGCTTCATGAATGATTGTATTAATTAATTAAGAGCTTGAAAGGATTGAAATTGAAGTTGAAATATATGGTCACACTTATTCACCCACCCCCTCTTAGTGATTTTACCTCTAACACACTTTAGTGATGAATCAGACCTCATGGCTAAGAATTTATATCTATAAACAAAAAAAAAATTAAAAATATTTTAGTTTAAAAACCTTGTATCTAAAAATGGATAGTTAAAACTTTTATATATATGGAATATACAAATCCTTGCCATAAAATTATATATATGGATGGATGGATGTTATCACCAAATTTATTCTTTCCATTTTTCATCCTTTATTATTAGTAGTTGTTTCTATCATGTCTAGGAGATATCCACCTAGATGACTATTGTCTTGATGATTCACATGTTTTTTATGGTGCTTAACCTATTGTATGTTGCTTACAATTTTTCCTAAGAAACTATAAATCTACAAGTTTCATCTATGTGTAAGAAACATAATAAAAAAACAAACAAACATGTGTGTGTGTGTGTGTGTGTGTGTGTGTGTGTGTGTGTGTGTGTGTGTGTGTGTGTGTGTGTGTGTGCGTGTGTGTGTGTGTGCGTGCGTGCGTGTGCGTGTGCGCGCGCGCGCGCGTGTGTGTGTTTGTGTGAATATGACATATGTCAATATAATATGTACCTTCAAACAAACTATTTTGGTTACAATGCATCATTGAAATGTATGAATAATTTACACTCATGTTGGTTTTGTTAGGTGAATGTTTTGTCAACCAGATAACTAGTGAGAAAAATAGGTCTCTTCAACCACAGGATAGGGAGATTGGTCATCCAAAGTTGCAGGTTTACCACATCCAAAGGGGACAAATCTCTCCTCTCATCAAGGGGAGGTATCCTATAAGTATAAAGGCATTATATACTATATATAAGCTAAAAATAACACTCAGGGGTAGGATATACCATCCATCTCTCTTACTTCAGAGATGATGTTCACAAACAAAGGAGAAAATTCTGGTGAAAACACTGAAGGCACTTCTCTTCTTTCATAAGTGTTCTTACAGGGGACAACAAGATTTTCTTTCAGGTAGGATAAGTAACTGGTAATAGAATATAGAGTAACCAGCAATCTAAGATGTAGTAAAAAGTCTCCACCTTGACTTCCCAAGAGTGAAACACGAAGAACAATGGGGGCACAAAGTCATCCCAAGGTCCTTTACATAGAAATAAACTAAAAACACACACTAAAAACAATTATGTCAGCACAAAGTCTGAAAGTAACTGGTTTCAGGACACCTTCCTTATCACTTCCACTAGCTCTACTTGTTAAATTGCATAAACAAGAATACATTTAGGAAATATACATAAGAACAATCTCCTAGAATGATACAAGTAATAACAACATAAAGTCTAAAAGTAACTTGCTTTTTGATTTAAACAAAGAAATATGATAAACAATCTGAGCTCAAAGTCTCAATGATGCCTTTCAATTTAGGCAGAGTTTTGCTTCTAGTAACGGGAAGATGCCCTTTCAAATGATACAAGAGATTACATTATATAGAGGCCTAAAGGAAGCTTGGTACTTTGTCCCATGGAGCGACTCATGCTGTGCATTAATGCCTTAGATGCATTCTTGGTTCTGTCAGGGAGGGTCATACTAGAGTAGGGCAGCTGCGTTAACTGTGGCATGTTGATTCATCTCTAGTGTCTTCTCCCAAGCTTGAATCACTCATTCCATCATCTACTGCCTACACAGCTTTCCATGTTGCCTTTACGCAAAAGGGGACAAACAAGCTATGCTTTCAATGCTTGTAGGCCCCAAATACCTACCTGGTGGACTGTTCCACCTACTGGAAATAACTCCTGTTGAATTTCCCTCTTTGTCTCTTCTTCCTTTTGGCCCTAGCCTTAAGGTATTCAAATGCATTTGATTCCACCTTCTAAACCTGCAAAGATCAATCAAACACTTTATTTCCACAAATTTGACATTTGTAGGTCTTTCATCTTTTGAAGGTTAACAGCTAGTCGGTCATCCCAAATTTGATGTTTACGGGCATGTCCTTCTCCATAGCAACTCCTTTATGTCTTTCTCACTTGTGACATAAGTGAGGACATGTGGCGGCATCCGTAGCTTTGAAATAAGCTTTGAAACTTGTTAGAAAATTGAAGCATGGATGCAGACACTTGTCTCACTCCACCGAGTTAGAATGGGACATGTGGCGAGTTTTGCTACTTTGAAACTTATTAAAGACTAAGTCTTAGCATATGACACTTGGTAGCTTTTGCTACACTTTGAGGCTTGATCCTTCTTGAAGGGGACTTGCCCTTCAGGGTCTTGAAAAAGGTCCATTTTATGTGTGTCAACTATCCTCTACGAGGGTACCTACCCTTCAAGATCATCTAGGTGGCCTTCAGGGTTTAATTCTTTCAGAGGACTATTGTCTCTTTATTTCCTTCAGACAAAATGTCTGAAGGAATTCCTTCAGACAATTTGTTTGAAGGAAATCTTTCCTTGGCTCTGTGTCTCTATATTGAGAGTGCTCCGTCTTTGACACGTGTCACATTCTACTACTTTTAACAAGTGACACGTGGCATCTTCCACTAGAATAGGCAAGGACATGTGGAAGCATCTACCTAATTTATAGGAGCTTTTAGAAACTTTGAGAGTCCTACGGGAGATGACACATGGCAGATTTCACTAAACTTTAGAAATACTTATAGAAACATTTGGGACTTATTTTAGCAATCACGTGGATGATGACACTTGTCACGCTCTGCTAAACCTTAGTAATGTGCTTGAGGTCTACCACAGTCCTTATGAAACAAAGGAAGAAACTATGGATGATGACACTTGTCAGCCTCTGCTAATCTCTATAGATGACACATGGCACATTTCGTTGTTTTGAGAAAAAGACATTGAAACCTTCCGCAGCTACCACTTGTCACTTTTTGTGGAACTCTACAAGGGACACATGGCATGTTCCATTGATTTGAGATGCAAAACATAATGTGTCTCGATAGATGACACTTGGAAGCTTTTGCTCATCCTTTTCTTTCGCACACTCCTTGGGTGAACCATCCGTTGAACCACTTGTTTGCTACTTCTTTCCTTGACTGAGGTTGCCTTTGAACCTTTGAACCCATGAACCATTTAACTTTGAAATATTTCGATTCAAGGTTCAATTAGTTCATTGGTTCATCTTATGTCCATCACTTCCTTGTTCTTTCTAAGCTCTTTGATCTTCATCGCATTGGTTGAACCTTTGAACCCGTGAACTCATTGAACCTTTTGGTTCAAGGTTTAACGGTTCAATTGGTTCATTTTTTTAATTTGGCTAAGTCCTTTTGATCCTTTTGAACCAAACGCATTGAACCATTTGGTTTTTGAACCTATTGAACCATTGAACCCATTAAACCTTTGAACCAAAGTGGTTCATTGGTTCAATGGTTCAAGCCTTCTTCTCTTTGATAAGTGTTTTGAAGCTGTTGAACCTGGAAGTAGTTGAACTTTGAACCTTTGACAAATGCGCTTAACTCTTGTTGATGACGTTGAACCTTTGAACCCATTAAACCCATTGAACCTAAATGGTTCAAGGTTCAATGGTTTAATATTTCAATCCTTGCTTAGAAGCTTTCCGATGAACATTTTTGGTTGAACCAAGGCACTGAGCCAATCCTAAAAATGACTAAGCATTGGAAACTTGTTCCTTTGATTGAACTCGCCTGCAGAAGCCTTTGAACCTATTGAACCTGCTAGTCCTTTTACTAAAAAATCTTAAAAAATAATGAATTTGAAAGCTCAGAACAAATTTTGAAAAGGGAAGAGACAATTTGGTCTGTGCAAGGCCAAAATAGTTCATATGTTATCCCAAAAAATGAGTGACATTTTTTAGGGACAATAGGATTACATTTGAATACTTTGTAAATCTTCCATTTATATTATCACCTCATCTTTTTTCAATCCTAAAAAATCAATCCCATTCCCTTACAATAAGATTCTCCAAGACAAAATATAAAAATAAAAGAGGAGATGACAAAATCATTGGTAAAAATAAAAGGGTGTGGAAAATATGAGCTTCAGGGTTTCCTTATACTCAATCTGAGTATTGGGTTGGCTACAATCTCTACATCCCTTGATAAATTTGTGGAGGGGACTAATAAATTAGAGAAATTAAATGCTTTAAAATGATCCTTTAAATTCATTGAAAATGGATCAAACACATTGGATAATCTCCTATGTGCCTTATAAGTTTAGAATTATAAACATTCTACAACAACTTTAAACATGCATGAAATACCTACTAATCATCTATAAAATGGATCTCAAATGGAAACAAACAATAACTAAATGAAATAAAATAGAAATTTTTGGGTAAACTAACAAAAAAAATTGAAGGATTATTTTATATTGTCTTTGTTGTTTCAATTTTCATATTTATGATGAGTACTATATAAAATATTTTATATATTAAATGAAGAAACACCAATAAATTTTCCAAATAATTTGCTTGAGTTCATTCCCTAGAAAGACCATAGAAATAAGATAAATATTGTCCAATATTATATCAATTTCGACAAAATAAAGGTTTGTACATAATTTGACAACACAAACATAATCACTCTCAATTGGATACTCAATAAACTCACAAGTAGAGATAACATGAATTATTTATGCATTGCATAAACATTTCCAAATATTAAAATTGTAAACAAATATTTCACCAATGCATGAAAATTTCCTAGCCTTACAGTTGAATCCATATAAATTTCTATGTGCATTTGAGGTGAATTGGGTGTCAAAGCAATACCCACCTCTTGGACTGATAACACTTGTTTCTAAAGGCTATGTTTTCAAGATTCTAAATACTTTGTTTCAAGTTCAATATATGATGGGGTAATGATTCTATCAATCATATTCTTATGATGATGCATATTTAAATGTGGATGTTATTAAACCAATTTTTAGATTATATGAAATTAACTGTCTTATTACTTATTATATCGACCATATCCCCTTTGAGGACTCTCTCCAAACTTTGATTAAGTAACATCGAGAATCCAGTGGGATCAAGGTAGGAGGGATTCACAATCCCACCAAAGTTTTATTTCATTCTTATTTAAGAAACCCTTGCATGTGTAATCTTTGTTTTTAAAATTTCATTTTTGATTCATGTATAATACTTTGATGATTTTGTCATGCTAAACTCAAGATTTCAAAGTCCATAGGAGCTCTCCTCAAATTCTATGTGTGGGTCAAGTTACCTAACCTCTCAGTCCCATTGTGGGCTTTCACAAATCAATTTTCTAACCCATTAATGAGCATTTGATTTGTAATAAGATACATTGTTGTTACTCAAATTGATCAAAAAAGTGTGTCTATGTCAAGTTTGACTTAACTAAATAATTAAAAGAGTATATCAATATTAAAATAGGGACCAAACTCCTTAAATTCCAAAGGTTATTGTATATGAGGAAATCAACATGCTAACCTTCGTACATTTAAATTCTTGAGCTCTAAACAATATAGATGATGAAAATATATCAAGAGGGATGGTCTACAAATCGAGTTGATTGTGACCGTATAATGTCATGAATGAGGTGAATGAAAATAGGATGAGGCTAGTTGCAAACACAAAGGAAAAATAATATAGGTAAACTCATACATGGAAATTATTAATTTGATGAACCATAATGTGAAGGAATCTTACTATAAGTAGGGGGGTCTACGTAGGGGACTTACTCATCAAGGGCCTCAAGCTAGTTAGTGATAAGATCTAATAGTGTAGTTGAGCAAAAGACTTGGAGTCTTAGCTCAATATCAATGTCACCTTAGATAACACCTTCTAGAATAGGAGCTAGCATTACAGGAAATAAATTGGTCCTATGGAGATATGTAAGCTCAGGGAGTGTCATCCAATGATATGGAAAGGTTGGTTAAAAGTGAATAATTGTATAACTCATTTAGGAATATGTTTTAAGGATGGTACTTGTTGTTTGGAAAGATGCAAGTAAGGTTTTGGTTTGTACTCATGTTGACAAGGCTTGTTTTGAATTTTTTTTTACTCATGCTCATTTTAATGAAGTTTTTGAAAATAAATGAAATTAAATTACTTTTTAAAAATGAAATTTTATAATAGAGAAATGAACAACTTAAAGTGAAAGAAAGAATATTATAAATTTTATTTTTCTATTTTTCTATTATTAATTATTTATATGTAAAAACTTTCCAAATATTTTTAAAAAATAAAAAAAAAATAAAACAAATCTAATATATAAATAGATTCTTTTTAAAAAATTATGTTAAAAATTTTATAACTCAACATTTCAGATCTTCTTCTGAAATCCTTCATCAAAACAAATCTAATATAAATTAGACTTATATTTATATACTACTTTTACATTATATATCTCTCAGCCAAATAGATTAAAAATAAAAACAAAATAATAAAACAAACCTACTATAAATTCTCTGTTGTTTTTTTGTTTTTTTTTTGTTTTTCATTCATTTTATATATCTACACACTCAGCAGAACGGATTAAAAATTCAAAAAATAAAAAATAAAACAAAATTATTAAAATTCACTTATATTTATACGCTGCTTTTTGGTATTTTCTATTATTAGTTAGTTATAGATAAAAACTCAGCAGGGTTTCTATTTTCGGCGTTTATTTTTATGTAACAGGGTTCAGATTTAAATAAAAAGCACTTTTCAATGATTTTCCTTTTTTTTTTTGGGAAGTCAGATGCCATTAAATTTCAATGGAGCCCCAGCCATGATTACATTTATTAACTTCTTATGAGTAAAAGATTATGCAGTTTCCTACATATAATATTGACATGGTAGAAGTGTGGGTGTAGGGTTCTACTTATCTTTGTGAAGTTTCAATTCATACTTTAGTAGTTCTGCTAAACTTATGCACAAAACTATTATTTATATAAAATTATAAAACTGAATACAACCAACAAAGCCTTACTAATTTGTTTTAAATATATTGACATTATATATATATACACACTCGATTTGTGCTTAGTCTAGAAATATGACCAAGACATAAGGCTTCTATGTTTAACTTATATGTTAACTTTATTTACATATCTAAAAAGATATAAACATATCCCAATCAATCAAACATTTGACAAAGTCGAATACTTATAAACATATTCTAAACAATAAAACATTCGACATAGTCGCATACATTATATACAATATTATCAATCAATAGTTCAATACTATCAAATCTGATCTAGTTAACCCTACCTAGTCAACAAATTAACATAGTCAATTATAATATAATATATCAAACCCAATTAACAATTTGACATAGTCAATTATAGTATAATATATCAAACTCAGTTATCAATTTGATGCAGTGGAATATATTATATCATAACCAAACTTAGATTCCTTAGTTTTATTTTTTTCAAATACAATTTGTATTCATAAAACCCTATGAATACAATCACAAGAGACACACACACATTATTAACTCATACATTTATTTAATTGACTATATACAAAATTTGCTCATAATAACCTGTCATTTCTCATACCAAAAACATCCTTAATTAACTCATAGTTATCAGGGACATTAATGCTAGTCCCACATATATATATATATATATATATATATATATATATATATATATATATATATATATATATATATATATATATATAATCAAGGTTATGTAGGGTGTATATACACACCCATTCATATATTAATAGATATGTATATATACTATTTAAGCAAATAAAATAAATAACCTAATGTTTATTTTATATAGCCAAACCAATTTAATATACAGTCTACCCTTATTAAAAAATTGACTGTATATACCATATTTAGATGTTGTAAAAAATTAATAAACAAGTAAATGAATCCTTCTAATTACTTGAATTCATATAGGGTTAAAGACATAGCTTTCACAATGATGAATTCAACATGGAAAACCCCTACAACCCTACCCCTTACCCTTTGGGATTATGGGTTAGATGTAGGGTTTTGTGGAGGTCGAGCCTTCCACAGGGCCCTACATATAGCCCCTTATTTTTTTTTTCAATTCATTTCTAACAAATGAAAAACCCACTAATCAATCATTTCTTTTCACAAATCCATCCAACACTAACACACATGAATTTAAGTACAAAACTGACATGTATCAGTTGTATATTCAGCCAAAAAAGCAAAATCCTTCTAGTTTCAAATCCTTTTTATCTTTATCTTTCTGTATGTAACTTCCCATATGTGTATCCGTCCTCCACAACCTTCTTTTTTTATTTTATTTCCTTCCATCAACTTACTGTCCTAAAATTTCTCCTCCATTCTTGATAGGCAAAACTAACTGAACATTATGCGTGCAAAGATAGATCAAAAGATCTCTACAGTTTGCCACCATATAGCCCAACCAAACTCTATCATCATTTTTGTAGAATGATGGTTAAATCAAAGTCAATAGATGATTATAAATCCTAATCATCTTGAGACTTATACAAGAATCAATAAAATAATCATTTTATAATCTATATAATATTTGCATGTCAATGACTCAAAACAATTCTATCATCAACTTCCCAAAATCAACCAACCAAACCAAATAAACAAGAAGTCATAATCCTCATACTATTCCATGTAAAGTCAAATATTAATTAAATAATAATCATTATATTTCCATGCAATGAATATCAACTAGTTGTTTAACATATTAACTATATATCATGGTAATACAAGTACGTATTTAAAAAGACTATAGTTAATAGTTACCATGTTATCCACAAACAAACACTATGCAACACAATTATTTCCTTAAATGATTTAACAATATATTCAATATATTGATTGTCTAACATATACTATAAATATCAAAACTTTGGTCAACATTTAATTCAATACAAAGACATTTTAAAATAATGCTATCGATATCTTTTTGGCATTAGGATATACATATATTATAATAATAATCTTTAACCTTAATATTATAGATCAAATAACAAAAATGGAATCCATTTATACTTATTATAACATCAAATCATTATAGTACATAGCCGTACTCAATAAGGTAGTAAGATAAGCAAAAACATGTATGAATTCGCTCATTCAACCAAATAATTACATCATATAAGATAAGCTACACATGATTATAAAATTAGTGAAATCAATCAAATAAATCAACACAGTCATCAACAATAATCAAGTTCATACTAGAAAGCATATTAAAAATCACATAGAAATGAAAAGTAACATAAAACATGCTATGCTATCTATTTCAAATAATTAATTATGAAACATGATATACTATCTGGCATGTCCAAGAGGTTCTATATTGGTTATGTTTTATCCCCCAACATCTCCATCTAAACCACCCCCTCCAATGATGTTTTCCCTCCATCATATTATGAGGGAAGAATTTGTCTCATTAGCTCGAAAGATCATTATATCCTTAAATAATGTTGTATAATCAATCATGGTCATAATGTATAGAATATACAAGTACTGCTAATTGATAAAAAACTAATCATGTAAATTAAACATCATATAATTATCCCATAATAAATATATGATGTAAAGATTAAATTAAATATTAGTAAATTAACTAATCACCCATAATAATCCATGAATCAAACAAGTTATTCATCTTAGAGAGAAATCTAGATGTGACAGATGATTGGGATGTCTTAGGCACTAGGGATGTTGTCACATGGCAGCATTTTACACATTCGAGTACATGAAGGCCATAATACTTGTTTGGACCCTGGGGCATGTGATAGTATACCATGTGGCAAGATATTACACACCTAAGAGCTTAGAGATGACTGGGATGTCCCAAGACTGTCGAACACCCAAGATGTTACCATATGGTGGCATCTTGCACATATAGGTTCCTGAAGATGACCTAGATGCACTAGACACCTAGGATGTTACCACATGGTAACATCCCATATTTTTAGAATCCCACCAGTTAGTGGACTTGTCTGAACCCTAGTGATATTCTACCACATGGTAGCTTCCACTTGCCCGAAGATGACTGGTATGTGCCCATAACCATGTGCCATAATCCCACTGTTCTATATCTCAAAGAGGTATGTACCGATGCAATGCCTTCGAGTTTCCATTTGTTTATTTTTGGAATGCTTTTATGAGCACTTGTGTGTGATTCATAGGGATAATATTTGAATTTTCATATTCTTTCTATATATGTTAATAACTAATTTTTGTTTGAACTTATCTTTAATTTAGCTACATCATGCTGGGTTTTTAATTCAATCAAAATGACTGTTTTGTTGGCTATCAAGGAAATAAGGTGGAAAGAAATAGAAGCTACTTAAAAAATAAATATAAGAAACTATAAACTTTTAGAAATTTCTATAGTTTCATTTTTTAAAGATGCTATACTAATATTTGAATTTTTATTGGATGGAAATTGATATCCTTGGACATAAAGTAAAAAAAATTAAATTTATACAAAATCAGATCTCAAACAAAAAATAAACTAAATTTTTTTCTCTTATGGAATCACCCCAGACATCTAGGTGCTCAAAGATGAGTGGGATGTGTCAGGCACCTGAGATGCTACCATGTGGGATCATCCCATATAATTAGGTACCCAAAGGTCATTGGGCTTGTCTAAACCCCAGGGCACATGATAGTCTACCATGTGGTAGCATCACGTGCATCTAGGTGCCTAAAGATAATTGGTATGAGTTGGGCATGCAGATACTTCCACATGATAGTATCTCATGCAACTGTATATGACTAGAATGTGCACAAGACCACATGGAAACTTTCTATATATTCAAAAGGATTTCAATAGTTTTTTTATTTCACAAAAGTTTTCTAGAGGCATGTAACACATGGAACAAAATAGAATTGCCTAAATTGGTCATGACTGATTAGGAGCAGCCTTGAAGTAAGGCATAAATTGATTTTCTTTCATCAAATAATCAAGCTTGGGTAAGGTACGATAATTTATTGATACCCATGATCATATAACATATGAAGAAAAGAAGGAGATGGGCCAAATTGTTAATCAATAAGATCATGAATAGGCCAACATATCTAGAGGTAAAACATACCTCTCACTTCACAAGCAAGCTTCTAGTAGAGTCCATCCATCAAGTGTCAATTCACTCATATGTAGTCAAGAAGATTTTGAAAAGTTTCCTTTTGATCGAGGTGGAGTATGCCTTTGAGTTCTTATGCATAGTAGATTAATTCTGTGTCCTCCAAGTGCTTCTAGCACAATGTTTGTTTGGGTGTTAGTTGTGTGTTTTCCCTAAATGCCTCTTGGCACAGTGTGGTGTCTTATTGTTGTGTGTTCTTGGAAGGCATATTCAATTGTTTCAACTTGATCTATGAGATTAAAATCAGCTTTCAAGGTCTAAATCAAGTTTGTTTTGAGTTATGAGTGACTTCATGGCATAACAGACTGATAAGGCTACTGATCTAATTGCTTAGCAATCTAATCAAACCCTGTGAGTCATAAAAATATTGACATTTTGGCCTCCTTGTCAAAAATGCAATCCCTACCATCCAAAACCTAACTATTGTATTAACTCCCCTTTAAAATGAGGTCTTTTGTAAAAAATTAGTATATTTTAAGGTAATTTTGGGGATGTTAAGGTTGTTTTGGAGAAGTTAAGGTATACATGATATATGGTAGAAGCATTGATTGATGATCTCTCAGGGTAACAAGGTACTCTATAGTGAATAGGTGGATCAAGAAGCAAGTTGGTAAGATGGAAACATTGCTATTTCAAGACTTTGGAGAAGTTAAAGTATTTTTGGAGAGATTAAGGTATTTACTTAGTTTGGTCTTATTACATGTTCTAATGTTGAAAAGTGTTTTTCTATGAAATGTTAAGTTGTACGAATGAAGCACCATACATAAGAGGTCAAAAGGGTCCTTTTTGAGCTTGTGAGGATCATGTTATATATATTTTATTTGTACAATAGCCAATAAGCGGTAAAACCTCTTTCTCTAACATACACTCACTTTGAGGAAATTGTTTTATTCATTATTTAATGTTCAAATAGAGCATAATGAAGAAATGGTAGAGAGAAAAAGATGAATATGTTTTTTGTATGTTACGCCATCACTTTATAAGCTAAGATAGAATACATTGGCACCTGGTTTACAACTTTAGTAGGGTATCCTGGCAAGATAAGCAAGTTTTTGAAGAAGGGTTTGTGGATATTTCATTGAAATGGTTTCAAATTAAGTATTAAATTATAATCTTCTCTAAGGCCTTTTTTAGCATCCTCAAGCTCAAAACCATGCTTAAGAAGTTACAAATACAAGAAAGACAAAAACCTATTCAACTTATTCATCGGGTCATTAACAAGCCAAGAAGAGTCATTTTGATGTGTTTGGTTAATGAAGGAGAGAGAATGATAGGCCAAATGCCATTATGGGATTTTGAACACCCCTATATCCTTCAAATCCATTATATAAGTTTTGAGATTTAAGGCCTATGCTTTATGAATCATTATTAAGAAGTTTTGACCTTGGTTTCCTCCCTTTGAAGGAATTTTTAAGCTTGGTGGGTGCATGTTATTAATTTCATAAAACTTGAAATAGGTCTACCACCACATACAATACAAAACTCCAAGCAAACACCCATGGACCAGATTTGCAAATAATAAGAAATATTGTGTTTTATTGAGGGGTGTAGGTACAAGAAGGTTTTTTGAGAGGTAGAGTGTTTCTAAGCATAAAAGGTGATTGAAAATTATTTATTCACATTGTAATCAACCCTATCAGCCTCCATTATGCCTCTTCAAGGAAGCAATAGAGCAACACAATCAAGAGAACAATTTAAGCATGCATGCCAAGTTGACTATATCAAGACTATGTTAAGATTGTAGGCAAGATTGTATGGTTTTTAAATATATCGAGACCTAAGAGTATTGAAATAAAGTGTAAAAATGTAACCAACCTAAAATAATACCATAAATTATTCCCAAACCATCTCCAACCAAGACTCCAATGAATGAATGGGTCGAGTGAAGAGATAGGTATACAAATGTTAAGAAGATACAAGTTTTGAGTCCAAGTTAAGGAAGTATAAGTTTTTAGATTTATGAAATAATTTGAGACACAAAATACGAATAATAACCAATATATCATACCCTATTATGTGTTTCTCCAATATTAGATTCATCTCTAAAATGACTCTCTAATAATGGTCCAAGCATACATGTTGAAATGAGAGAGGGGTTATCCTATGGGGATAAATTTTGATGTTTTGAAGTAAGTCATATGATATGATATGTGAGAAAAATAAAGGTAGGTGTATGGAATAAAATATGAGCATCCAACATGTTAGCAAACCTTTCATGATCATCCTTGCCAGGAATTTATAAATACACAGTCAAGTCATGTTTTTAGTCATGGTAAAGTCAAAGAAGCTTAAATTTCATGTCCAAAACTTGTTAAAAAGTTGCATGGTTCCTTAAGAATGATGGGAAAGGTGAAGGATTTTATCTAAAAATAATTTATCGTGTTATATCTAGATTTATAACCCATGGTTCTATCAATGACCCTTAAAAAGTTTGACTGGATTTAAATGTTGTTGAGCCAAGATGAAGGCTAAATGAGAGGTTTTTATCAATTTTTAGAGCTATAAAGGTTTCCACAGTGTGTGAATGAACCAAATATTTATTCCACACCCTCAAAGGGTAAAAATTTCCATAGTTTTTCTTTTTTGAAGAAGGAAATATGCATAAAGCTATGCACAATTAGTCACCTAGAAAGAATATCTACAAGGTACAATTTTGTGCAAAACATGAAGATAAATGATAAGTTTGAGTTGAGTTTGAGATATGAGATTTAATACAAGAGTGAATAACATGTGGGAATATTTAATAGGTTTTTATATTCCTTTCCATTAGGATAAACGACTAGATGAAATCCAATATCACTTGAAAGGTGTATCAAGCCTAGAGAGACCTAAAGGAGTAACTTTGCCTTTGAGATTCAATCATTGAGAAACCAATAAGAGTATTAGTTGATTATTATTGTAGGTTATATATAACATCTAAATATAGCATCAAATACATTTACAAATCCTATACAATCATCATTTTTAAGAAGTTACATGTGGCATGAGATGAAGGTCATTGATCTAAGGTTTTTGAACAAGGTTTCAAGTGTGAAAGAATAAGAAATAAAGTTGCATCCAAAAAGTGAGGTATAAAATACATTTTTGGGATTATTATCATGGTAATAAAATATTAAATAAGTCCAATAGGTCCAATTATACACAAATCTCCTCTAAAATAGTTTGTAAGGAAGTAAGATCAAGCTCAAGATTAATGTTACAGGTGTAGGCATGAAGAGAAATGATAGGTTTTGAGTTTAGATTGAGGATTTATATTCATATATGAGTTTGAGGGACTTTGGAATGTTTTTTTATATTTTTTCATGAGAATAAACTATCATTTGAATACCATTAGGGTTAGAATAATCAAACTGCCAAGAAACCCCAACCAAGGCCAAAGCAAGGTTTAAGGTCATTAGGGGAATAAAATGGTTTAGATAAATATATAAATACATATTGGAACATGTATTTGACCCAATATGGGTATTTTCAATCCAAAAAACAAGCATTCGTAACCTTTTTACTTTAAAAAGTCCTCTTAAATGCATACATACAGGCTTGAAAGCTTGAGAAGGCCAACTTTCTCACATGGGAAGTTGGCTGAGTAGTTTCATGGGGATAAATGGATTTAGGGGGTTGATATGGTATATGAAATCCATGTTTATGGAAATTTTTAGTCCTTCAAGGGACAATACCTTATGAATGATCGTTAAGAAGTTAATAGGTTTAAAACCCTTGAGAAACACTCAAAGAAGCCCATTGAGTTTAGAAACCTATAAAGTGACTCTAATGAATTTTGAACACCTTGAAATCCATTGGAAGACATATAGAATAATAACGAGCAGATATTATCTCAATAATTTTTCATGTGTGAGGAGAAAGACACAAGAAAGAAGCCTAAAACTACCTATTTTGATTAATTTTCATGGTGTTCAAGTTTGTTTAAACTTCCTAACCAATTTAATGAGGTTTCTAGGCATAATAATAAGTATAATAACCTTAAATAACCCACTCATGAGGTATCCATAATGATATGGTAGGATTCCAAAACAAAGAATCAAGCCTAGATGAAGCCTATTCTCATTACTTGCATTGAGGGCTAATTTTGTAGACCTTATTGAAGTCATCACTAGTAGAAAGAAAATTTATAACACCTTGTAGACATCTAATATAATTATTTTATAACTCTCCTAGTCATATATAAGCTCAATTATAATGGTTGTAGGAAAGGTTGAAGGGATTATACACAGATAACTTCTTGATGTTAAGGACTTTCAAAGACAAGCATAGGTCTCTATCACCTTATCAAGCCTTTCTCAATTTGAACACACTCTTGATGGCTCATAGGAGGACTTAAAACACCTGAAACATCAGTGTGGAGGTAATGAAACATGGACAAAACCTCAATACAGTTCTCAAGGCTATATTAAGCTTATATAACATGAATGCTTGTAGCCTTCTCCAAAACTCATGTCAAATAAGTTGTGACAACTAAATTGAAGGTGATTTATAAGCTTGGATAGAGGCTATCTGATTTTATATAGGACATCCATAAGGTTAGAAAGGTTTTTGTGATAATCTTCAAGCAAAATCTCGGTCTTAGAAGAAAGATAGACTTGTCTTCATTACATTACTTTGGCTCAAATAGACTTTGACATGCAAGTTGTAGGTTATAATAGTAGAGAACATAGTATGAATAAGTCTAAGTACTAATTTTATTTCTCACCAAGATAGGATATGCATTCTAAGAGTCAAGGATGGCCTGAAAAGATTCTAAAAAGTTCAAGTAGGCCATGTGTTAAGATAATAACTTGTAACTCCCCCATCCAATAAAAAGTAATTTAAAGTGAAGAAGGATGAGTCATAGGAGTTAAAGAACCACTTCTACGCCACATCTCATGAAGAGATCATCAAACCAAGGAAACATATGTTGAAGATGACTGATAAGACTATTTCTTCACCTTCTATTTGCATTGTAATTGATTTGATGATGGATTAAAATCATCATAGAATCTTCCTACATCTACTCCCCCCCCACCCTCTCTCTCCATTATTATATATATTTGGCCTTGAATGGCTTATAAATCATCCTTCACATGAGTATGGAAAATCCCTGCTCCTTTTGTAATCTTTTTAAAGCAATAAGATACTGATTTTTACCTTCTTCTATGAATGTATTTAATTTGAATTCATGAATAATTGATCTTATCAAGTTATGAACCAATTTTCCCTAGTTTATTATCCTATTTTCTCACCTATCTGTAGTTTGAAGTCATTCTTGTAGGTTATAGTTAGTGCCATATCTAATTTATGTATTTAGTATTAGTGGAGACCATTCTCCCTCTTAGTTATGCATTGAATCTCTAGCCTCTCTACAAAATATAGATGCAAGAGGATTAGATTAGTTTTATAGTGTTAAGTTAGTCTTACTATTCATTGTGCACCCGTAAATGAGTGGTAGTGTTCTATACATTTGGTGTATCACCTTTTTTACTTTCATGTTAGTTTTCTCTACCCTTTTTCGTTATAATTGAGTAGGTGTAGTGTTAGTCTTAGGTGTAGCATCAAGAGACCCAACCCCCTCTAGAGATTCACTCCATTATTTAGGTCACCCACTGTCTATGAGTGTTTCCATTATGTTAATTAGGTGAGGAGACTTGAAACACCTCCTCAAAGTGTGCAACTCAAAGTGACAACAGGTTCATGTAAATATTATAGAATCTAATCAAACACCAAGTAATTTGTGAGAAATATGAGAAAAACATCTGGGCTACTACAATACAATAGTTTAAAATTAATAAAAATACCAAGACCCTGGAGGAAAACATCTAATAACTCACTATGGTGAAGCAACATACTGATTATCTACGTAAATAAATATCATATGCTAATACATATTTTCTTTTTATGTTCTTGGGTGGATAGTGGATAAAATAAAGGAATAGAAAACCTTACATAGCCTCGAGGAAGATCAAAACTAAGCTACAACTAAAAATGATATTTCCAAGGATCTAATAGGAACATAAAAGGTGTAGAATTTGGAACTAGGTAAGAAATTTTGGGATCAAAAACAATAAAGATCAAATTTAATCATCAACTTGATGAATCATGCAACCTGATTAATCTTTTCATGGGTTATCTATAGAAAATTATGAATGAAATTGAGAATTCATTTAATGTTATTTTTTTCATCCCACCCTTGTTGATATCATCACAATGATTTGAGAAAACATACAATTAAAGTAGAGATCAAAATGATCCACTATTTATCTCACAAAGTGGAGAACATTTGAGATTAAGCATCTCAATAAACATCAACCAAATTTTATGCAAGGCCTAAGTACTTAGCCAATATTGTAGTATTATTCAATTTGGAATTGTCTCAAGGATGACACAAAATTTCAATTCCAAGGATATTGTTGGAATGTTTATTAATAAATTTTATCAAATTAATAGAAAATCACAAAATTTGATGGCTATATTGTGGCAGATATCAAAAAATAGGCATCAACCATGACATAGACTACACTTTTTGACATCCTATAGAGCTACACATATTAAAGAGACATACATAAATGACATGACCATTGGAGAAAATAATTATATTTAGACATAGTAAAATAGATAGAGAGAATGATATCAAAAGTTATCATATGTTGTAATATGTTCTATCTATACTTGAGCATTATGTTCTGAAATATCTTATGTAACCACTTTTGAGGATATTAATGAAGAATATATTTTTGATATTGAGTATTTATATGTGTTAAATTTTTTTATAGTTAAGAATACATGTTTAATAAATCAAACTAAATACTTTATCTATACGTTATTAAGTCTGGAACATCAAACTATGAACTCACGCTTTGATGTTGTTTTCATGTCAGCAATAGTGGCAATCAATCTTGTACCCTTGTGGTCACTTTTGACCTTGAGAAGTTATTTTCGCAATTCCTATTACACACACATAATTCATTTTGATCTAATCTTTAGGATGTTTCTCAATCAATTGTAGTTAACCTACACATAGAAAACAACTAAGTTTTTTTGTATTATTCATAATAATCATTCTTTTATTCATTTGAGCTTTGTCAATACTAGTAATTTCCTTTCTATCTATTAATTGAATGTTATTTACAGTGTTTTTTTTCCTTTTTACTCATTTTATGTTAATTAAATTTCATCATCAAATTAATTTTGTATTCTTATAAAACATGCGACTGACTATTCACTACAAATTTAATTAGGAGTTGTTAGTTTACAGTAACTTGTAGTAGTTTTATTTATATTTTATTTTTGTTTATTCAGATAATACTATATTTAATTTTTATTTTTATTATTAATTTCTATAAATAAATTTAAATTTAGAAAATAAAGTCATCATATCCATTCATCCATATCATAGAGTTTCTCATAGTCTCTCTCTCTCTCTCACTCTCTCACACACACACACACACACACACACACACACACACATTGTTTAAGAGGTATTTGAAACTCTTAATTAATATAGGTATAATCATTTATTTCATATCTTTTAAAATAATTTTTTCATATTATATTTTTTAAATTTTATTTTGATATTTTTATATAAATTTTAGAAATACTTCACATTTTAATTATCTAATTGAATATTTACATGCTTAAAACTTATTTGAGAGATAATAAATATTGAGAAAGAACATAATATGAATGAAATCTTCAATATATAATAAAGTTAATTCTTTTATACCCAACAAATGGTGGTTCCCAACTTCATTTAAAAAATTAATAAAAAATACTCATAACTAGAAGAAGGATCATTTAAGTAATATTTACCAAGTTTATGAGTTCTTGATGTCAATAGAAAAATTCTTAGAGTAGAATTAAAGGAATATTTTTTAGGGCTATAGATGTTTGGTTGGTAACAAAGCAATATTCATTTTGTTATAAAATTTTATTTATAAAAAAGGTAAATAAAATGTCTAAAGTTTATGTTTGATTTTTGGTGAAAATATCACAATAATGAGAAAGAATCTTCAGAGAATCATATACGATCTAAAAAATTGAAGAATCAATATGTTGCATGATTATGTTTGATTTCACATTTTAATTATTCAATTACATATTTATATACTTAAAAATTGTTTTAAAGATAATAAATATTGAGAAAGAACATAATATAAATAAAATATTCAATATATAATGAATTTAATTCTTTAATACCCAATAAATGATGGTTTTCAGCCCCATTTCATTTTCATATATATATATGAAGAATCATTTAAGTAATATTTACCAAATTTATGAATTATTGATGGTAATAGAGAAATTATTAGAGTGTAATTTTAAAAATATTATTTTTAAAGGTATGGATTATTGGATGTAAGTAAAGCACTATTTATTTCTCATAAATTTTTATTTATTAAAAATAAATAAATAAAATGTTAAAATTTATATTTAATCTTTAGTAAAAATCTCACAACAATGATAAAAAATATTTAAAAAATTATATATAATTTAAAAAATATTGAAAGATTAGTATGTTGTATGATTATGTTTGATATTCTTTCAATTTTAAATCTGTTTTTTTTTAATAATTTATTTTTAAATTTAATTTTATCTATAATAATTAATTGAGACTTTTGTATTCTTAAATACTCAAGATTATTTCCACATCAAATCTTCATTTATTGTATTAAAGCACACCCAAATATTTAACAAATCTTTAAGCCCTAAGTTATTACATTTTAATAGATTCTTGTTATATGAAATATGTATTTATATTGATTTAATTTAAAATAAAGGATAACACTATTGCCTTAGCCTTTTCACATTATTAACCCATTAAGCTTTGATCTTGCAGCCATATTTGATCTTACAACTAACTTTTCACATTTTTTTCAGCTAATGTGGATTTAACAACAGAGGATAATGAGCACACAATCAACTAGGTATAGTACTTTTCACAACTATTTCTTATCAAAAATTTGATCATATGACTACAATAACACCTTGGGTTATCAAGGTAAAGGAAAGAATCAAAGCATTGTTAAGATGGACACAAATTGACAATTAACAACCACCTTCAATATAAATTTTAATAGTACAGTGGGATGCAGATATAGTCATAGATTTATGTTAAGAAAAAAATTAAAGTTAAGTTTGACCACGAGATAAATCTACGTTTAAAAAATATATTAAGGATCATGCCTTAAAGTTAAATCTAAAATCTAAATCAAGGCTAAAATATATGTGAATAAATATATGCTAAAAGATAAAGCTCTGAGCTGGAAAATTGAAAAGGGATTTTAAAAATGAAGCTTAAGCTATAAAAAAGGTGGGGAAGCCACGTGGAATCTAAAGGCTTTAATCATTTAAAAGCTAAAAGGATTTTTAAGCATTACTAAAAACTCATAGTCATTATAAATAAAAATAAGAATGAAAAAGGGTTCGAGGAAGATGCAAACTAACAGGGCAGCTTTCAATCTAAATTTCTAAACTTTTGTACCTTTGAAATTTCTAAAATTTGAGAAAGAAGTGAAATTTTTAATTTTTAATTTAGTATCATGAACATGAATGAATATCATTACCTATGTATTTATAGATGATAAATATAGAATAACAATTAAATTTATAACTTGTAATTTTTTTTAACATACACATCAACCATGTGTAAATCTATACTCAATTAACTATAAGAATGCACATGCATGTCATATTCCCCCATAATCTGAAAAAAAAATATGAACCATACTATAAATATAAAAAAGTGTATGTTGTTCTAAGTTTAAAATTATTTTCTTATGAGAGCTTGAATTATCAAGGCAATCCCATTTTGATCCCACCTTCTAAGAAGACAGACATATCTTGAAAGTCATTATTCTCAAAATAAAACTTATACAATATGTGAAAGATATAATCATGTAGTAGCATATGAACATTTGAAGTGTATTGCATCAGAGTATCGAACATATCATTGAATCATTTATGAAACATGTGTTAGATATATATAGCATTGAGGCATATAAGCAACATATGCATGATATGTATCATGGCACAAGAGTAAAATTATAAAATAAAAGCAATGTGTGATATGAACAATGGCACCATAGTTATATGTAATTTCACACAATGTCACACAATTGGCATAGAATGTCACACATACATCCCAAATGCCACATACAAGGGGCTTATGAATGTAAAGCAAACAAGCAATGCTAAGGGCCAAATTCAAATGCAATAATGTTTCCATAAAATTAAGAAAATATAAATGTTTGACACATAAGGCCAAGGGCCACATATGATAAGCGAGTCATAACATATCATGTAGTAAAGTAAGAGTTTGAAAAGAATCATAGAGAAAATGAGACTAGTCTACATCAACCATATGTATCAATATCATTGTTAGAAAATAGTATATCCATGTAACAAAATGTAAAGTAAGTGTGAATATCAAAACACTTGTATGATATATAGCTCAACATGGTAGAAATGTTGTGGATAGATACAAATTGTTGAAGAGAATGAAGAGATACCTATAGATTAGTAAGGTTGTTGGGTAAAAAGGGAAGTTCAACATCTAAGTACCATGTAATAATGTGTCCTATATCATACTCATATACCTAGTGAAAAACTATGTGTTCATGAAAATTAAAATATTTTTATCTATTTAACATGAAATAAATAACGTGTGGAAAGAAGTAACTAGCAACATAATAAAATGCTTGGAGGTTTTGATTTTGGATTTTTTTAAAAATTTCACCATATTGATATTTTTTTGGCTTTTGAAATATTTGAACTTTAAAATATTTGAAAAGTAATAAAATTCAAGGCTTCCAAAATATAAAAAATGAGATGGATTCAAATAATCTTCAAAAAAGTGCTAAAGCATAATGTGGTAAGAAGAAATATAATAAAAATGCTCCCAATGTATGTGTAAATGACTAATAGCAATGTAACAAAAATGATTGATATAGATAATAATGTACATGCCCTTAAATGGGAAAGAGGCTATGTGTGCTCATGTAGTATGTAAAAGTAGAAATACGTGATCATATAAGTGCAATGAAAGCCATAACATGATAGATATGTCATACTAAGAAAATGAACTATCATAAAGAATGTGCATTGAAATCAATGTAAATTATTTATTTTTTGATTATTCAAATCATATTAAAAATCAAGAGGAAAAGTTCCCAAACAAAAAATAAAGTTAAGGGGTAGAATAAAGCTTGGATTTTGGTATATAAAAAGTAGCAGCAACGTAAAAGATAAGAAACTATGTACACTAGAGAATATGTAAATAATTAATCAAGAAAATTGATCCAACTAGTGGATTGGGAGGATTTTGGAGGTTGTACTTAACCAAGTATCTCATCAATAAGATGCACATATTTATACCCAACTGCATGGCATGAAGGAGTGACTTCATTTGAATAGTAAGTGCTAACTATATATGCTTTTGAATTTGAATATGAATTATATGATGTAATATGACCATCTAAATCATTGCTCATATACCTATGTGAACTTGTATTCTCATGTATAGTAGGAGACTATATAACTAAATTTACTTGTTGTGAAGTACTCTGAATAACCTATGGTTCTTTAAGATATACATACTTTTTTTAGGGTGTCATTTTCTTCTTAATAAAATGTACCATGAAGTTTGAAACTAATTGATTATGTTCATGTGTAAGTATATCGTACTCATGAATACATGGTGAAAATGACTCTGTAATATGATTATGTGTAATTAGATTATGCTCTTGAATATTTCTATAGACTATTTCATTGCTTGTTGCTTAATGTATGTGTCAAACAATTACTCTATATGAAGAGTAAATATCTCTGATTTGATAAAATATTCATTTTAGATTCCTATAATTTTGATGACTTGAATACCATGAATATATTTGAGACTATTATGAATTGTAAAAGGTACTATTCAAATATTTTGTATCCAAAGGCATCCTAATAGCATACCAAAGACCCACATGTTTGGTAGAACTAATAATGAAGTAGAAACTATGAAAAATCTTATTTATGATAAAAAAAAATATCACACCAACGAATCAACCTTTTCACCTATCACAAAGGTCAAGTGTGAATCATATAATTTTAATTGTAAGGGACATAAAGGGTCAACATATAGTTTTAAGGCATGCCTAGGGATTTTTTATATTCTAGGAATAAACTAGTTCAATTAAAAAAAATCATTATTAAAATAATCAATTCGATCACTTATATGTATATATGTATGTATCAGATCTATAGATGTGATCTAACCTATCTAATAGAGCAGAGCTTATGAAAGAAGAAATATCTTGGAAGAAATAACTCTAATTTGTATTAAATAGTTTCAAATTGGTAACATATCTCTTATATAATTAATCTTCTTCAACACTAAATAAACTAAAACAAATCAAAATAAAATTAACAAAAGAAAATGAAATAAAGATATAAGAAATGGACACGGAGGTCAAATAAGGAAAAACTAACTAGAATTAACATTAATATAGGCATGATAAAATAGTAAAAGATTAGAGAAATTAGTTAATTAATAAATAAGAAGTAAATTTTAATCCAAAGTTATAATTAAATAAAGATAAATATTTAATCTAAGAGTTAAACTGCGACAATTAGAAATTACAAAAATACTTACTATAAATAAGGCTACACTCATAAGTCAATCAAGATTAAATATTTAAGAAAGAAACTAAGGTAAACATTTAATATAAAATTAGATGAAAGTCTAACAAATAAAATGCAAAACATTTATGTAAGACTAATCTAAATCTGATTAAGAAACTAGTAAAGAAAACATAAATAGGTAACTAAAATGACCAAATGAAAAATTTAAGGAATCGACTCAAAAATTTAGAAAATAAGAGATTTATTCAGAAAATTGTATTCATTCAAAACTAGTAATAGTCAACTCTTCAAAATAAAATGCACTTTACATATAACAGTCGAGTAATCTATTGTAAAATATAATATAATCATCATTGTCTGAGTGAAGTATAATTATTTATAAATATGGTTGTGTATTTCCAATCATTAGAAGAATTAATAATTGAAAAATTCAGATAATTGGTTATAAATTAATAATAAATTTGGATATACCTATGTTAGTTAATTAATTTACTTCACCATCAAAAAATGTGTTGTTTGGTCTATCTACAAGTGATGATTAATCTCATATATATTTCATGAAAATAAGTGTAGTATAAAAACCTTGAAATCAGATAACTCTTGTACCTATATATGTTTTATTTCTTGTTATGTGTTTCAAGTCTCCTTATAAAGTTTTTTCATTGGAGGTAGTTATGTTTTAAAGTTACAACTAACTCTTAGTTAGTTATAGTTATATAGTTAAATAGATTTTAAAATAAAAATTTACCACTTTATAATTAATTGATTTATAACTTCATAATTTTTATAACTTGAAATTTATTAATAAATAAGTTCATGAGACTAGATTGATTTATTAAAATATAGACTAATTAAACATCTCTAATAGGTGGGGGTCATTTCAACTTGTTTAACAAAATACTTAATCATTAACAGGTTTCCATATGATTAAATGATTAATATAACCATGTCTAATGATTTATTTAATTTAAAAATAAATCGAAATACATAAAATATTCCCATACAAATATTTGAATATTCTATCATAGCCACATGTTTAAAAATTTAAAAACCATTTAAATGAAAGTATCACTAAAAAATACTGCAATAGAGGTAAAAATATTGAAATGAACCTATGCCTCTCTTAAAAGGATATTTATAAGACCTCCCCAAGGTTTATTCTACCAGTTCTTGGCATACTAGACAATACCATTAGACCAATACAAACTATTCACAAGGGGATTGTTTTACAAACTAAGATTTAGAGGATTCTAACAAATTTAACCACTTAAGAAAGGGTGCAAAGTTTCACTGCTTTGTTCATAAATGAGTTTTTTAATATCAACTCTTCCATAAACATCCTTGTGATCATTCAACAACTAAATTGACTCTAAGATCTATTGTTGTGTCCAATAGTCTCCCATGGTTTCTATTTTTAGTACTGTGTTTGCATTGATATATTCTTATTTTTCTTCCACATTGGTTATCAATACATTTTTATTTGCTTCTTCTGAATGGAACCCATTAGTTTTCGTTGACCTTCTCACTCCAAGATATTGATATTTCATAGTTTTTACTTTTATACCATCTCTATATTCTTTGTCTCAAGTATATATGTGTCCCTTTCAAAGTTTTAAAAAATATTTTAAATCTAAATCTTCCTCATTCTCATAGTGATTATAGCCCTTTACACTATTTTAGATTATATTACAAGATTTTAAAAGACATTTATCTTTCTCCTTCTTAGCACAATACTCCTTTATAGTTGTGTGAGTACTTGTGCCTATTTCAACTTATGAATTATGTTTCTGATTAATAGGTATATCTTAGTATCACCCATGACACAATAAACCTTTCGAAGTCTACACAACCCTATGCACCATTGCATTTTTCATCTTCAAACATGAATGTTTGAATGATTTTTTGTTGAATTTGTGGCCAATTTTGAGTCTCAATTTTGTGTTCCTAATGTATGTACCAATCCTTAGGAAGGGTAGATAAGGTACATTTAAAAACATGCACCCAATACCATGGCTTAAATGTTTTTTATGTCCATACTTCAATGCATTTTTGCACATGCATTTTAGGACATTGGCCCTCCTAAAAGAATGGCCACTTTTCTATTATAAAAGTTTCAACTTGAAATATTTTTTAAAAATAATCTTACACTTCTTCCCAATAATTTTTTTTAGATCTATGGACAATCCACCAACTCACAAAAACCCCTTTTAATGCATAATTTAGTGCATTGACTCACATGTTTATATCTAAAACATGATTTTCCATCATGTGACTAAATTGTGTTATATATTTTGTAGAAAAATATTGGGACAACTATCTTTATATAGTAAACACCATTCACATGGGCCTTAGTTCAAGATCTCCATGCCCCTAGTTTATCATATAAGCATTTTAATCCCCATTTATTAAAGAAGTAGATTCCCATGGAAAATTTCCTTTATTTGTAGGTTAAATATAGTCTCTAAATATAATCTCTATCAGTATGAGTTAACTGATAGATATGATCAATCTCTGATCTTGTAAGATAACATATAAAAGTGGACTTACATTCTTCCACTTGGAACTATAGATAGGTCCTAAGCATCTAAACTGGTCGAGCTTAATATTTTTCTATCTTCTACAACTCTAGTATTTATTTTATAGGCTATGAATATGAATCAAACTCTCTAATTTATAGAGCTTTTGATTTTGGTTATTTATTAACTTTCAACCAACTATCATCCCTTTATGCATATAGTGAAGATGATTATTTTAGAATCATATATGGCTTACTATCCTATTTATTCAATGGTATGATAATAACAACATCTTCCTGATGCACCTTCAATTTTTTTTCCAATACAATGATGGTCATGTAATCATCACATGCCCATTTATTTCCAATTAGAGTGAGATAATGAGTCTCATATATGTATTCATGTCAATTACTTCAATGTATCCATGCAGACTTAAGTCAACAACCTTTATCTCTATATCTTCAAGTCTCTCAATAGGTTTAACTCGACTATAATATATTAAAATTAAAGTAACAAGGTTTTAGTGTAAATTCAACGTTCTAATAACATCCAAAGTATATTTGGTATTGTGTTTACAATGCCATTGAAATAAAAATTAACAACATGAATTTCACATCATTTGAGCTTAGTGTCCATTCTGGCATCCACATCCCATGGATTTTAATTCTTGGCATACCAAACCACTTACTCTACTCTCTACTGCCATATTTGTGTGCAATCCAAAAGGGTATGTGATAAATTTGTAAATTTATTCATTTTACATAATACTTACTAGTTTTAGTCAATTTTTTAAAGCTATGACTAATCCATCATGTCATAAGATCTGGATGATTTGTCCATACATTTGAGCATCTACTTTCACAACATCTCCTCTTGTGGCATTATAATTCTAAATTGATTTCAATATCTGGGTTAATTTATTCATCAAAACCTTATCTCAAATAGGGTTTGGATACTTTTCCTCTTGTACTTTTCTAATTTTATTTTCTTTAGGCATCCCTAGAGGTGGAATTGTTCTATATTTATATTTATAGTAATAGTTTGGACAAAATTATAATTTTAAGGATGATTTTGTACTATTTTCACATTTTGCATTGTTTTCTCTTTGCCTTGCTTCTCAATAATAAAATAATTCTTAGTATTGTGTTGTCATATAATCCTAAAATATGTGAAAAATGTTTCTTGTTGTATATTTCAGGGAAAATTTTGGGCAATGTGATTGATTTCTCCACACAAGTAAAAATTAATAAAATACCTTGGCCATATATTACCTTGCCTTTAGTTTTTATTACCACCATTATAAACTCCCTAACAACCTCCTTATCTTTGTAGATATCCCCTCCCCAACATTTTTTAAATAATATTCTCTATATTATTTCTTAGGTGAAATATGTGCCCAATTAGGTTATTAGTATGGTGAAATAAGATTCCATCCTTATTGGTATTGTAAATGAGGAGTCCACGCTTTGAGATACTAAGGAATCCACATTTATTAGTACATGGGTGACTGATGAATTAACCTAGGAATAGGTTGAGTTATTGTGGGAACCCATCCACCTAGTACTAGGACTTTGGTCTCCCATAATGGCATAATAGTTTTTATCATCAGAGATTACTATGAAGAAATTTTGAGTGATGTCCTATTTTATCTCTTACAGATTCATTTAATTTTTTTTTCATGGTTATGAGATTTACAAAAAGTGAAGAATACATAATATGAATATTATACATATTTTTGTAATAAATGACACTTCATAATGGCTTGTCCTAAAGTGCAACATACTTCACAAAACCTTATTCTGATCTTTGGATATTCATTTTAGTGGTGCCCTTCCCATCCATATTTTATACACCATTAAGAAAATCATGATTTCTTTCCTTCATGAAGTTCATTCATCATGCACAATATTGCATCTAACTTAGCATCAGTTCTTGTAATGCTAGAAAGATATTCTTCATGGTCTTCTATTTGCATGAATCTGATTGCAACAAATCTGACATCAATTTTTTTTTGTAAATTGATTTTGGGCTATGGAAAACCAAATATTAATTCATATGCATTATAAAAACCAAGTGGATTTATCTAAGTCCTATAATTTAAAACTCATCCTGTTCATCACATCTAAAAATTGATGATCATAATTTCATACTATTTCTACCAGTTTTTTATGATCTCCTTCAAATCTTGATTTCTATGACTCACAAAATTATACATTTTAAATTTTCATATCAATTTTTCCTTGACCTGACAAAGTGTCATGGTTTCATGATTATTTTTAAATATGAACTTCAGATCTTGACCAATAAAATCTCTTATGAGTTCATACTTTTGATATATGTTATTTGTCACCCTCTTAACACACCAATTTATTTCACAGGTAGTAATTACTACTCTCAATTAGTTGACCCATCATATGGTGTTAATAAAAAATATATATTAAAGAAACTAACATGGTTCTTGTGATTGTACTACATATTACTGGTTTGCTTGATGATGATTGTATCGGTGTCTACAAAATTATTTGGAAGTTGCTCATAATACCAAGGATATTAGAATCAATAGTTATGTTAACTTTACATCCAAATTCCTTATTATAGATAAATAATTTTTTATATCTTCTTCAAGCCACATATTTTTTGTGTCTACTTCTCTTACTAGTTCCAAAATGCTATTATTAGTTATAAAAATAGGTACACAAGATGCATCCCCTTGGAGTGAATGAACCATGTCTGGAGTATCTATTATACCATTAACGAACCTAACCTAACTTTATGTTTCATTAGTATTTATTTTAAATATTTTCCTTCTTCTTCCACATATAATTACCACGTTCATCTTCTATCTAAATCTATTATTTTTTAACTTCTATATTTTAACCTCTACTCAATTTTTTTGTTCTCTTCCTTCCTCTCTTTTAAGGTTAGCATCTAATACTTGTTTGATTTATATATTCTATGTGGTTCCTATGCTACCTTCATTATATTTCAATTCTCTATGAATTTCATCTTTGGATTATCCTTATAGATGTATAGTTCCTCCCATTTTCTTCACAACTTCCTATATAATCCTATTAACAGCGACTTATGTCCTTTCATCTTCTATAAAAATTTATTGTTCCACCTTTTCTATTGCCACAAATCTATTTGAAGCCCTAGAATTACTTTCTCTTTTTATTCTCTTCATTATCCATTATCTAGGTTTGAGCTCACATTCCTTATTTAAATTCTTCTCTATTAAATTTCCTGTAGTTTCCCTCCCTATAGTTCCCTAAGTAACTACTCCATGTTAACTAGAATTGTCACCATTACATTTTTCCATAACTAAAAACTTCAAAAACATAGGGATTCACTTTAAAAAATTTCCTTTAATCCCTCTAACAAAAATTTCATATGCATTTTGAAATGAAATATACTTATGAATTGAAAAATCTATAATTTGCTCATCAATTATAATGGTCAGTAACACAGGTCCACTCAGTGTCTAGATTACACAATATTTCCAATTTTTATTCATTCCACACAGATTTTTATGTTTATCATGGTCTAAAGTAGTAGTATTCATGTCTAGACAACCATGTGACTATAAACTTAGGTAACTTGCACCAAAATATTTTGCAAATTTATCCATGAATATGTTAAGAAATGATCTCACATATAGAAACTCATATTATTATAACTTCTTCCTCTACAAACTTGTGTATCCTCATGTCTATCTAATTTTCAAAATCCCTTTGAATAGGTAACCATTTCAACATATTCAATTCCTAACTACAAAACCATTGTTAACAACTATCCCTATAATCACTCATCAAGACATGTCACTTTTTGTAGTCTACAAATGTTGTGACAAGACTCTAAATAATTAACTAAAGTTGTAGGTTTGTTGAGGCTAAATGTTTTAAATATTTATGTGCCAATAGTCATTCTTATTCACCACTAACGTATATGCACTTATTAACAATTACCAAAATAAAATTCAAAATTAAACATGATGAAAGAACACATTCATTCATAAACAAGATATGATCACTCTAAGTAGGATTTATACACATATACAATAAACTTGAAAATAGATTAATTAATCAAAGAGTAACATATATTCATATATATTCCATTATAACCTCTTCTTTTTTAAAATTAGACAATATATAATGCTATGAAGATACTATAACTCTTTATCTTCATGATATTTCATTTCTAGGATCAAAGGAACCATTCAAATTCCATGTGTATTATAATCCTTCATGAGATCATATTTTATAAAAAATACACTATGTCTCACACTTGTCAAATACTTATCTAAAAAAATTGTGTGTGACATAGAATTTGCACTTCTCTAATACATTTTTTAAAATTTTCATTCCCATTAGGTTATGGTTTTGAATAATTTATAGGTGTGTTAAGCTCAATTATGTTATCATTGATAAGGTGCAAAATATTATATATTAGCCCAAAAAATATATTTTTATAATTCCCCTCACATCTATAATCCTTATAATATTCATTCTTGTCATGTCCATTAAGTAGAGGCCTACTCATATCAACCTCCTTTGTTGGAGGGATAGATATAAGGCTGCACTTAAGTAACTTCTACAAGAGCTTATGAGGAGGCTCGTGTAATCATGTAAATTGCCTCCTTTGGTTATTGGATAATGCAAGTTGATTAATAGGTTATGACACTACATTAACTATTGTTTTTGCCTCATTTTTAGAATCACTATTTTTTAACTTGTAATTTAGTTTTCTTTGAAACTTTGTAGTTAAATTAGTTGGAGCATTACCCACATAATTTGATTTATTCAAAGATATGAGCTTAACTCATCAAATGATTTGAATCTCTTGAGCATAGTATAATTATGGAGAGAGGAAAGAAAAATTTTATTGAATATATTTTGCAACTCATTATTAGCCATGGAATTTTTCATCTTAGAAATCATATTATTTTATTGAATCACATAGTCACTAATTGGTTCATTGGATCATTGCTTAAGATTTTATATTTGATCAGAATTACATTTTTCAATAATACTGATTGAAAAAAGTGCTATAAATTAATAGTAAAAATGATTGAATTCCTCAACTGCTTGGAATGGTAGGTCATAGAACCAATGCAATGTATAGTCCCTAAGGCTTCGTAGAAATAACTTAGTCAAAAACATGTAATTAGAGGAATATTCCAAACATATTACAAGAAAGGCTCTTAGTTATTGTCATGGATCACCTTTAACCTCATACAATCTAATCTTAGGACCTACAAAACCTATAGGTAATGGATAATTTGAAATCTCTTGGGATAATGGATTATGAAATAAAGCGTGAGAATAAATTAAATGAATCACTTGAGAAGCATGTATCATAGAGCACCTCATGTCTCTTTATAAATGATTTCACCAATAAATTTTACCTTACTTTTCTATTTATTATGATTTAATAAGATATAACTTTTGAACTATTTAGATTGTAAAATATATTTCAATAAAACATGAACTTGAATGTTACAACAAAGTGTGATTGAATAATTTTAACTTAATATAAATATAAATTACCTAATGGATTAATATGCTTATCTTCTTTGGAGTCTATGTAGGTTTGAGACTATATATAAGAGACTAAAAATACTATAAAAGGACTTAGAGTCACTCGAATTAGTAAAATAAGTATCTAAATCAGATAGACAAGTCTATTAGTCTGTGGAATGCTTAGTCTGATGCAAACATATGCTTATATAATATTCATTCTATGAAATTTTACCTCATTATTTTTTCACTGCTCACTATGCCTACTTATAAATTATCTTCTTATGTTATATAAAATTCTCCCTGTGTTCACAAAATCTATGATATTGTCTCCTCCACTTCAAATCCCTATAACCTTTTTGACACTAGATTAATGTGTAAAAATTAGAAAAATAGGTGGTTTGAGCTAAACTTAACCATTCCCAAATAAATGGTTGAGCATTTACTACGTATCCAATAACCCAAGGAGGAAAATCAAACCATAAGTAGTTCTGTTGCTTAGATGTATGTGAGAAATGGTGATCCTTTCATGAATGAAATTATAATCTATATTTTGATACTTGATAATGGAAAACTTGATTTGGATTAGGTACTTTAGATTTCGTTAGCGAATACTCATTATGACTAACTTCATATTTTGGAAGTTTAGGGAAATCCATCTCAATGTGAAATTGATAGAATAAGATTCATTGATAATGATAATTAGGTAAATAGGATTATACCTATCATGTATAACTATACAATTCTTTGGGTAACTTATCACATAATCAACATGCAAAACATGTGACCCAACACATAAAAATAATTTTAATATTTAAAATGACAATTTCTTGGCATGGGGACATGTCTATCAAAATTGGATACCTACATTTATTCATAGGCATCTAAATTCTAACATACTCATTTGAAAGGCATCCATATTGATATGATGATCTAGAGATAATTTAATTGTAATTTTATTTAGGTTATATATAGAATAGAGAATTATTGTAGGTAACTAATACCAAATTAGGGAGGTTGTGCCCCTATAAGTTAAGTGGATATGAGAGAAGGGTATACGAGAGCCATATATGTACATATAAGTCATGTAAGCTGAAGGTAGGTCAATACTGACATTATCATATAGATGACACTTAATCTGTGTTTATAACAAGTCCTTTTGGAAGTGGGGCTCTAAGGACCAAGTTAATAAAATATTTCACTTGACAATGTAGAGGTATATATTTCTTTTATTAAGGTTAAAAGTAGGGAATTTTTGAATTAAGGACCCTAATACCTACAAGAAGAAAAAATACAAAAGAGAACAAGAGGACTACCTAAGTCCCTAAGAGAAACATGACAAAATAGTCATAAGAACATCTAAAAATTTCCAAAATACAACCTAAAATTAGCATAAAAAACACCAAAGACAAAATGTATCTAGAAAGGAACTAAAATCCTTCTACATCTCCAAGATACTTGTGACATCCTCCCAAATTTTCATGTGCTTTAGTTTCAAGTCAATTTGAAAAAGAAACTTTTCCTTGTTTATATATTTAGAACATTCACTGCATTGAGTGTGATTTCCTTTTCCCTTTGAAGAGCTCTTCATATCAAATAATTATCCCATATGATATCTTAAACTCTTCACATTCTAGATTCCTTCATGCATGGTAACCTTACTATAATTAACCAAATAGATGATGTTGTGTTTAAGTTTGTCGTGATCACATTCAAGGGCACCAACCCTATCTCTGAGCTTTTGAATTTTAATGTTATTATCACTACCAACATTTTTATATGTCAATATATCATTGTCCTATTGGAGCATTTATATTTTTCTTTGAGCTCAGATAATTCCCTCATTAACCACCTCATTGTCAATTTCTACAAGTCCAATTTTTCTTTAATTTTGTCTATATTTTGCTTACCTTCTAGAGAGTCAACCACAGCATTAAATATTTCATTTAGATCATGGGATTGGATTCCCAATTCTTCCATCTCTTTTTACTTAGAAAAATCCCTCAATTTCATCTTACCCTTGTCATATTTATTATTTGAAGTTTTGTTTTTCTCCCTTTCTAACATGTTTTGGGTATTGATCTCCTCCTTATCTCTAATTGTATCTTCAATCGTGATAGATTGCCTAATTAAACATCCACTTTAGCCTATGTTTGTAACCTTATAAATAGTAACTAGAAGGCCTTTAACAAAACTTATAAGTTGGTTCTTAATTCCTATCCCTTGTGATTTGGGTGTATTCCTAGTAGTACTGTATTATTTATCTTTAGTAGGATTACTACCTGAATACTTAATCTGAATCTTTTTCACTTTCCTAACTTCCTCTTTACCTTTGTGGGTTTTGGTAAGTTTAGTGGTAATTTGATTCATACCTTTGAAGTATTTGTGAATGAGAATAATTACTCCTTCATGCCCCAGAACCATATATTAATCCTTTTTAACCTTTCCATTGGAGGTTTCCATAGAAATCAAAATGTAGAAATGCAAACTCAAGGGAATATCATGTCTAAATTAATTGAGAGAGATGAATAAAGAGAAATGCACAATATTGAACCTACCTTACAAAGTGATATATTACATGAGATAGAAAGCCACATTTCCATAGGGTCTCGAAAGAGATTTATGATAAAAACCATTATGCAAAACCTCCAAATTTTATCCCTCTAGAATAAATCTACTTTTCTCCTTCTTGTAATCTTTTCCAGTTTTATACACTCTTGTCACCCCTAATTCCAGCCCAGTGATGTGTGTAATAAATAATTTAGATATGTCAAGTAAGACTCTGTTGATGTTCAATGTTATGTTGTCTCAATATTCAAAAAATAAAGCCAAGACATGTTTGTCATGACCTTCAATTCTTTACATAAAAATTGTTGTTTACCCTATCTAGAGGATATCCCAAACTTCTTCATTGGTTTTAACCTCCTCTAGCATCTTGGGTTTGGTTCTGTTAGAGAGCCCCATGAAGAAGAATTTTTTCTAGTTATAGCTCTTTGAACTTGAACAGGGTTTTTTGGGATTCCCCAAAATCAAAATGAAAATTCACCTTAAGTGGCTTGTGCCAGCCCACTCAATGTCATTATTGATGTGCTTCCAAACTTAAAAAGTCTTTAATTTGAATTGCCTTATCCCTAAATAATATAGAGATTTCTCTCTATGAACTTTCAAAAATACAAGGGGAGTAACATTGATTAAGTTCATAGCAATGCAAAGAGACTTAACTATAAATTTCCAATGGACTTTATTTGTACATGTGGAGATGACCCCCACATTTTCGACCATTTTGAGCATTATAAATAGGAACTTATTCATCTATCCTATGGCATATATCCTGAGGTAGATAATCTTTTATAGTCTAGCTAATAAAACTAGTAGAAATAACTCCCTTGTTAGTGAACCAATAAGTAACCTTGTTGCCTTCATAGTGAGTGTGTTTAATGGACACCTCTTGTCTAGATTCTAAAATTAATATAGACTCATCCACCACTTTTTTAATTCTCCAACTCACTATTTTTCTTTGTAAATATAATTTATTATATTTAGTGAGTCTCCCTCAATGATGAGATGTTGAAACCCCAATTGTTTATATATTATTAGACCCTAAAAGGTAGCAAGAGCTTCTACATAGCGGTTAATTTGTATCCCCATATCTATATCATAAGCAATAACAAACCTTCCTTGGTGATATCTCACAATCCATCCTCCTTTTAAGGGCCCTGGGTTCCCCTTAGAGGCTTTAATAAAATTTAGCTTTAGAAACCTAATAGGAGGATTTTTCCATTTGGTCCTCTTTCTTATTTCACCTCTAGGATCAATCTTACCAATTCAAAGAGAATTAATTTTCCAATTCAAAGCCAATTATTTTTCAAATAATTGTAAAATTTTACCATTTCCACTAATCATAGCTTACAATTTTTCCATAATAGCCAAAAAAATCTTATTATCTAATGTTGTACTTGTGTACTCTTTATTCCTAAAAATTATTTTATTTATTTCACCCCAAATTCCCTGGGTACATGAGGAAAAGTGAGATTATAGATTTTATTTGAGAGATCATTTTGAAAATGACCCTCTCAAGACTACCAGAAGTTAAACATAAAGCCAAAAAATACCCAAAGGACATTAAATTTGTTAAGGAACAAGCTTCAAACCTCATAGGAAAATGGACAATCAACCAAAAAATGGAAAACTGTTTCATTATCATTTTTGCACAAAGGGCACTTATTGATCAATATGAAACCTATTTTCCTTAAGTTACCCACGGACAACACTTTATTCTGGATAGACACCCACAAAAAAATGTTAACTTTAATCACTTAAAAGTGGTATTTGGATGATAAGAGTGTCACTTGAGGTATCTTATTCCTAGCTTAGCCAAAGACCTATCCTAGAGCCTGTGCCTCACTTATCTAGTCATTGTATAGACCATAAAACTTTATAATTAGCCAAAATTATCTTCTCAGATCCCAAACTAACTTCGTGATTATCAACATATTGGTCATACATTAGGCATTCCTTAACCCTTAATTAATCTCTCACTTAAATAAATGGCTCAAAACAATCTTCATAGGTTGGCCATAGCATCTATGAGTCTCCCTTAAGCAGCTACACCTTTTAATTAGGCCCTTATAGCTCTCATAGGTCTCTTGAAGACCTATCCACCCATTTATTCATCGAGAAAACTAAGAAAATAGTAACACTTTCTAAATCATGGACCCATGACACATTATATATAGGTTCCATTTTAGTTATAAAATCCATCATAACACTCTTCTGATAACCCCTAATTAGCTCAAACACCTCTCTGTACACATAGTCATTATTTATGAAAACACATTCAAATTCTAACCCTTTTTTCATACTACATATTATTGTTCAAACCTTAATAATTCACATAGGTTGTCCTCATGGAGTCTAAAACATACTCCAATATCTAGTTTACCTTTAAACATCAAGATATCAACAAGCACATCTCAAATACCCTTCTTGGGTTACTTGCAGAATATGCACAAACACATAGTCAAATTTGAACATAAATATATTTGACTGTACACACTTTTAGATCTTAAAACATATATTTATAGATTTTCCTTGCATTCCTATAAAAAAATTATTTTTACTCCATGAACATATTATTCATATATCAAAATATATAGCACAAAATTGAGCACTAGTTTTTCCTTTGTAAATTTGAATATTTAAATCCAAATGGTCACAGTTAAACTTCAGTCACTTAAAATTCATCTTGTATCCTCACATATTAGATTAAACATGAAATTTAAATCTTCCTTGAAGTAAATCAACCTTTACCTTTCATCACTCATCGTTAGTTCTTCATCTTGACTATTTGACTTAATGCACTCCGTCGATCTCTTGTACGTAGCTCAATTTCTATATTTGTTAAAAATTGGACACCTTGAAATCATATCACTCAATACAAAAATTTGATATGTATATTTAAAAATATAAATTCACCATTATATTTTATAATAAGCCTAATATTTAGCTCTGCTCAACATTAAACTTAGAACACTTGTCCTCATTTCGTTGCTTCTTAACACCTTGGAATAAACATGCTCCGATGATCTTTTATATGGAGTTTGATATTTAAATTCATTAAAAAACAAAAAATTTGAATAATTTGACTCAAAATTAACCATATATATTTATTTTATGATCACCCATAATTCATTATATCTCCATCTGGTCCTGATCTTTAACATCATGCAAAATAGACTAAGTATGGGGACCATTGCTCTTTGCCTGGAAGGCCAACTTTGCTCCTTAATAACATTTCTCTTGATCAATATCACGACTTAAAACTTGATCCATATGATATATATTCATAGGGGAATCCAACCATGAGTCAAAATAATCTTAAAATGTTCAAGCGTGTGAGATATAACTCCATTAATATGCTCACTTAGATTTTTCTACCACATAGACAACTATGTTAAGAACTACTCGGAAGGCCAACTTTGCACATGCATATATTTTGATGCAATTCATCACATTATCTAAAATTTAGTTCATATAAATTAGACACAAAAATAAACAAACCTATATGATCAAATTCTCTTGAAATTTCCACACATGTGAAATATGACTACATCAAAAAGCTTCCTCAGCTTTTCTTTCCACATTGCAAATTTGGTTAAGTACATGAAAACACTATCAAACTACTTGGGAGCCCAACTTGGCACTTGTATTTCTTATGTTGTACTTTGTCTCATTACCAAAAAATTATATAATAAAATTTAGGCACAAATTTGATCACAACCATAAGACCAACTCCCCTTGACTCATACACACATGGAATTGGTGATGTCAACAAACTGCCTACTCAAATTTTTTGCTAGTAGACCCAAACTATCTAGATGAAAACTATAGACTAACATATGAATTAAACTCATATAAAAAATCTCTTCAATCATCCTTGACCATTGATAGGACCCCTTGCACATGCTCAATAGTTTAGACTTATCCCTAATCATCTCAAACCATGCCAAAACTGAAGATCAACCAAGCATACTAGGACAAGCACATTGCACACTTTTCCATTGTTACTTAAACTATCAAGGTACTTCATCCACTCACTTGTAAAACTCCATGACATCAACATGACATAATTGACAACTCTCCAACATAGATTTGATGATAGTTATTCCATAATTGGTGATGGAGTAGGATTCATTCTTATGTTTCCAAATAAGTAATTTTTCCATTTCTCATACAAATTGTAGTTTGAATTTACTAATAAAATTGATGAGTATGAAGCATTCCTACTTGGTTTATAGGTTGTTGAATAAATAGGATTAAGAAATATAAAAGTTCTGGGAGATGAAGAACTATTTTTAAGACAAATCAAAAGTTAGCATTTGGTGAAAAAGATCATCTAAAACACTACAAAATCAAATTATAGGATAGTATATAAAATTTTGAATCCTTTTCTATAACAACTATTTCAAGAAAAAGTGATACCAAAGTAGACAACCTTACAATGTCAACTTCTTTGTTAGTTCTTCATGCTGATATTGCAAAACAAAAATACACAATTGAATTGGTATATAGACCTGATGTACCAAATAAATCATAAAATTGGTAGTTTTTTATAACGATCAATACATTATCATTTTTCTATAAAAATTGAATATTTTCAAAATCCTATATTTTGAAGGTAGTGAATAATCATATAGAGAATATTTAAAACAAATTCAAAATGAAGGTTTCACTAAAGAATAAGATGAATAGGAAGTAATTAAACTCAAAATAAATAAAATTCCTAATGATTTAGTTTCCCTAGAGGAACTCTTTGAGAAACATGATAGATTCATCACAAAGAAAATGCAGAACAATGCTCAGCTTGATAGATTGATAGATTCCTAATAATTCAGTCGATTATGGAAAGGTGAATATTAAGTGTGAAGAACAACCTAGATTGGTAAATAGTGGAAAATTATTCTCACCAAAAGAATGAATAATTTTTATTGTTATTGTTTGAGAACATATTGATATTACCACATACTTGTATACTGATCTCAAATCTTTTTGACCAAAGGAAATGCAACATATAATACCCCTCAAGCTAGATGCTAAGCCTTTCAAGTAAAAATAGAGGTAATGTAATACAAAAATAGTAGGGATCATTTTTTAATAAAACCATAAAATGTTCAATTCATGAATCATCTTTCATATTCATCATTCAACATGGGTCACAAATAATGTTTTGGTATGCAAGAAATGTGGAGAAATTAGAATCTTCATAGATTTTAGAAACCGAAACCAAAGATTTATGAAAGATAAATATCCACTCCCTATCATGGATGAATTTATTAAAGTAGCTAGATGTTCAAAAATTATTTCCATATTAGATGTATTTTTAGGATGTAATTAGATAAAAGTTGATAAAAAATATTAACACAAGATTGCATTATGACACTTTGGGGAATGTTTTCATATTAGAGAATGCCATTTGGTTTGATTAATGTAGGAGTGACATTTTCAATAGATATGGGTTTTGCATTATGAACATCTAAAAAAGTGTTCAAAAAATGCCACCTTCGTGGCTTTTCTTTCAACCCTAAAAAGTCTATTTTTGGGTGACTAAAGAAAAATTGATTTTCTTAGACAAGTTGTCTCAAAATAAGGAATAAAAATTTATCTTGAAAGATCCAAATCAATTCAAAAATTATCTTTGATAACTAGTAAACCATGCATTTATTCATTTTTTGGGAATGTAAATTTTCTAGGAAGAATCATGCTTGATTTTTCTAAACTTACTTAACACATTGTTGAAATGATGAAAGGAAAACCCACCTTAAAATGGAACACTGAAGGAAAAGAAGCATTTGAAAATATAAAATATGCCATTGCACATGCATCCACTCTAGTATGTCCTGATTTCAATAAATAATTAATTAACTAATGTTATTCTTCATATCATAATCTTTTAGATGTATTGATTAAAAATAACAATGAATGGATTGAGTCACCAATCACCTTCATGAGTTGTGGTTTCAAAGATTACAGGTTGAAATATTTTCCAAAGGAAAAATATGCATACATCATTGTGAAAGTTGTGAAATAATTTAGGTAGTATATTCTTCTTTCACATTCCACTTTAATGGTGCTAAATATGATGGTAAAGTATATTTTAGCCCAATAGGATCTAGGGTAAAAAAGGGGTAATTATATCACTAGAGTTTAGGAATATGATATCAATATTAAACAAACTAAATTGGTTATAGGTAGATGTTTGTGTCAGATCACATCAAAATAAAAAAAATCATAAAGTTCTTGTTTTAGTAAGTAAAAATGTATTAGATAAAATAAGAGTCTCCTTTAGTTCTATTTGTGGATTCTAAAGATGAATGGTTTGTGTACATCACTTTCTTCTTGATATATGGATAATTACCACCTTATTTATATGTTAAACAAAAAATAAAAATCAAATTGAAAGATATAAAATATGTGATTTGGGATGGTACTTTGTTTAAGGAAAATATTGATGGTTTCTTTCTCATGTTTGTTGATAAATAGCAATAGAATAAACTTCCTAAATATTTCCATGATCATGCTTGTGGTGGACATTATTATCCTCTGGTGATAACATATAAAGTATTGAGAGCTCACTAGTATTGGACATCACTATTTAGGGATTCTTATGAATGGGTTAGAAAGTGTCAATCTTGACAATAATTCATTGTATGACAAAAAATTGTCCCTTTCCCTCTCAATCATGTAGTGATTGAAGAACATTTTTAGCAATGGGAATTATATTTTGTTGGGATAGTTAATCCTCATTCAATTTCATGTCACATTCATGTTCTCATAGCTACATATTTCTTTACCAAATGGGTCAAGGCTATCCCAATTAAATAGATGAATTTAGAAGTTGTGTGAAAAATTTGGTGTCCCATAAAAGATTATCTTAGTAAGATTTGGTGTCCCATAAAAAATTATAACTAAAAATGCATATAGTTTATATTCTATAGAATTGGTTGGATTTTGTTATGGCTATGGGTTTTCTCTATCCACTCTTATTAATATTACTCACAAGGAAATGGTCAGGTAGAATATAGAAATAAAAATCTTGTTACCATCATCTGTAAGTTGGTAGATGAAAATCAGAGGACCTGGCACATGAAATTATTTAATGCATTATGGGATAATCATATAAATCCAAATAAATTTATTATAATGTCACCTTTCCAATTGTTATATAGAATTGATGTTTCTATTCCTATAATAGCTGATTTGACTACATTATAGTTAGTAAGGGCTATTGAAAATTAGAATTTTGAAATTTCACTAGACAAAAGAATCATGTATTTGAATAAGATTGAAGAATATAAAACATGGTTTGTGGATAGAATTGCATAATATCAAGCTTAGATTAATATCCTTTTCAATAAAAATGCAAAGAAAAGGGATTTTTACGTAGGATATCTTATTCTCATATGGGATAAATGAAGTGAACCAAAATGAAGTCATGGAAATTTGATTCTTTTTAGATGGGCCCATTTAGAATAAGACATATTTATGGAGACAATACTTTTTATTTAGCATATCAATATGGTATGCATCTCTATTTACACTATAGTAGGAAATATCTATAAAACTACTTTAAATCAAGGCATGTTTTCCCCTGCATATAAATAGTGATTATATGATTTTTGTTATGTTTCTTTTTATGTGTTGTCTTATTTTTCCCTCATTTTCCCTCATTGTTTTGTTTTTTCTAGTTATCTTAGCTTCTAGATAATTCACTTGTCAATTTTTCAAGCCTAAATGACTCTATAGCCTAATGAATAATCACTTGTCTACAAAAATAGAGTTTGAAGTTATTCCTTTGTATATTATAGTTTAAATTTCCCTAGTTGGAGCCAGTTTTTGTACCCGAAATTGAGCATGTGTAAAAGTAATGAGTCCTTAAATTTATTTTGATTGAAAAGGATAAAATTTGGTTTATTTAGTTAATAAATTTTATATCAATGTGTCATTGGGTTCAAAATTGAAGTAAGTATTTTGAAAATCTCTCAAAATGTTTGAAAAGTTAGAAATATTTTGAAAAAATTCTAATTTATTTTGTCTTTTGGTGGGGTTTAATCCCATTTCCAACACCCATGAGGTTTTTAATTCTTGTTGGACATGTATCAGGTTTCTAACTTCTATCAATCATTGATCATATTTTCAATTTATGGTTAACAAACTCTCATATCCCGTGCCTTATATAGACCACTTCTAAAACTTGCTCTTTATCTATATAATTTTTGGGTTCCTAGCATATAGAAAATCCATCACCCCTTGTTCAACCACCCTATATATATTGATACTTACTGAATAAACCCTTAAAACATGACATATGCTTGAACACCTTTCCAACCCCACCATTAATTAGTTAGTTATATTTTACATGTGAATGTTTTTTCCTCCCCTATAACCCCTCTCCTTACCATTTTCACTCCACCTCACTATGTTTTCCTTAATGTTTTGTCTCCATGCATCCATTACCATTATTTTTATCATTCTTATTTTAAGTTTCTCTTTCACTATGTTGGAATTATTATTGAGGGAAAAGTTAAGGTTTTATTTTTGAGGTTTTATTTCAACACTTTTAGTCAACGTCAAATAGAGTTCTAGTTTTAGCAAATTCTTCATCTTGCTTGAGTAGGGTTTGAAATTTTTTAACTTGTGATTCTATGTTTAGTTTGGCCTAAATTCATATTATTCTTGTATACTCATCAAAATTTGAGTCATTCACAAAAAAATGTTAAAATTAACACCTTGCATAATCATTCATCAGGATTCATGTTTTGTTCCAACAACCTTCAAAATCTAAGGCTTGCCTAAACATTAAAAAAAAATTGAGCATAGTTTCAACACATAGTAGAACCCAAGACCTTGTCAAATAATTATCAAGTTTTTAACTTGTGTCAGACTAGTGGCATAACTCTAATAACTATTTATACATCTTGAAAACTCCAAACTCTAGCTAAGCACATAGAAAAATCTGAGCCTCTTCTAGACTAGTGTTATAATTCTACCCTCTGTTTAACTACCTTCTAGATTCTAACTATTATCCAGGCATAATCTAAAGTCTACTCTCTTGTGGGATTAGATCTAAGACCTTTTTCTTCTATCAGAGATGATTCATCATATGTATACATTAGTTTCAGTAGAGACTCTAACAAAATAAATAATACAAATATGAAGTACCAATTTCATGGAGTTGTTCATCCTTTGATTCTTAAATCCAATATTGACAAGGTGATATATACAAATTGTTATCCATTAGGGTGTGGTGGTGTTGTAACCAAAATTAAACACGTGAAAAAGTAATGAGTCCTTCAAGTTATTTTGATTGAAAATGATCAAATTTTTTTGGTCAGTTAAAAAACATTATGTCAATACATTGATGGGTTCAAATTGGAATTAATTTTTTTAAAAATCTCTCAAACTATTTGAAAAGTTAGAAATATTTTGAAAATTCTATGAGTTATTTTCTCCCTCGGTAGGTTTTGACCCGATGTCCAACACTCATCATTTTTATAAGACCTATTGGACATCTATCAGGTTTTCAAATATTGTCAAACATTGATCTTAATTTTTATCTAAGTTTAACATACTCTCAGATCCTATGCCTTGTCAAGACCACTTCTATAATCCACTCTTTTTTTGTATCCCTATTAGGTTCCCAACACTTGTCTAACATATATCAGATACCTAACCCCTTGTTCAACCACCCAATATATATAGATACTTATTGAAGCAGCCCTTAGAACCTAACATATTATTGAACATCTTTCCATCCCCCTTATTAATCATTTAGTTATCCTACATGCACAATCATGTTGGCCTCCCCTATAACCCCTCTTCTTCCCTTTTGCACTTCACCTCATTACCAATTTCCATTGCACTCTATATGCATGTATCACTTGCCATTATTTTTTCAATCATATTACATGTTTTCATTTCACTATGTGGACAATATTCTCAATGGAAAATATAGGGTTCTATTTTTGAGGTTTTATTTCAACACTTTCAGTCAACTTTAAGCAGACTTCCAATTTCAACAAATTATTCATATTACACAAGTAGGGTTTGAAAGTTTCCAACTTATGATTCTATGTTTATTTTGGCATAAATTTAGTTTGTGTTTGTATGCTCAATATAATTTGAGTCATTCACAACCAATTGTCAAAATTAACACCTTGCATAAGCATTCACTAGGATTTAGGATTTATTATAACAACCTTCAAAATTCAAGGCTTGCCTAAACATTTAGTAGAATCTAAGATTTGTATGGAAACATAGTAGAACCTAAGGCCTCATAAAAAAAATTCAATATTTTGACCTATGTCAGACTAATGTCAAAACTTAGAGCCATGTCTATACACTTGTAGACTCTAAACTTTGTCTGAACACATAGCAAAATTTGAACCTCTACTAGACTAGTTTTGGAACTCTACCCTCTATCTAACTCCCATTTAGATTCTAACTATTGTCCAAGCATATTCCAAAGACTGTTCTCTTATGGGATCAACTCTAGGACATTGTTTTCTCTCAGAGAGGCTTTATTATATGTTTACATCAGTTTTAACAGAGAATCCAACCAAGAAGAATAATATAGATATGAAACAACAATTTCATGGAGTTTTTACTCCTTCAAGTCTTGATTACACTATTGACATGGTGAAAGATATAGATCTTGGTCATATATATATACAAGAATTCTATAAGAGAATAAATACAATACATAAGATAGATTGGGGATAAGGGATTCATGATAGTGTCCTAGCTCAATTTTCATCTTTCCTAACATTAGTGTAATATCCAAAATTAGTATTGAACATGGATGAGCATTGTGGTAATGAAAAGAGATATGTCATGAATCTGAAAGGGAATATATTATTTGTATTTGTCCATAAAAAATTGATAGTATGCTCAAGTTTCCGAGTTGTGAATTATTTATCGATCTCACTCTAGATTTCACTCAATAATTATATGATTCTAACACCATCTCTCATTCTAGGTGGGTTGACAAAGATTGGATCATCAAACCTAAGAGTTCATCAACACTATTGTAAAAACTATGCCTAGATTCAATTTCATCAATGAATTCAATGTTATAATCACACTTTTGAATAGAGTTATTGGTAAACCTACTACTAAATAAGTCAAAACATGGATGTAAATATATATCTGGATCATACATAGGAATAAATAATACATAAATTACATTTAGTTGATCAATGATTCAATACATTAATAGCTAACAAAAGTCACCACCACATAAAAATTCTACTTGACTTCATATCTTGTGTATATTGTTACTTTCATAAGAATTTTCCTTGGTATGAAAAAAATGGGTGATATAACATCTTCCAAAATCTATAAATTTGACCCACAACTCACTCTAAAGGAAAGTTCACATAATTTATGCCAAGTCAATGATGTATTCTTAAATTATGTCATTTAGATGTTTGAGCTTGATCTCTAAAATGTCACACTATCAATTATATCATCAACTAAAATCTCTATATGGGGAGATTAGTTGACTAAATTCCCAATCTTCACATATCTTAGAGTTTTTGGGTGTGAGATAAAACTTTATATTCTCTCAAAGTTTTTAGATGATGGATGGGCCTTAATGGAATTGGTAATATAGTTGGTAGAAACTCATATGTTTTTGTCCAATAAACACAAATCTATAATACACTTCTTAATAACCATATGAAAGTATACATGTGATTCATTTACCAAGTCTAAGGCTAATAATTCAGGAATGACATGAGTAAATATTCAATCGTTCAATAATAAATCTTATTTTTATATAAGAGGTATGATAAATTTTTTTTTTAGTTATTCATACTAACATGCACCCCACTTTAAAGAATTTTGAATGGATAATGAAGATGAGAAAGAAGTATGGGCTCATGATTATTCTCACTTTACTCTAAAAAAAGTCATTCAATTCAAAATAGCCAAAATATATGAGAGTTTTTAAGATGATGAGGAAGTTTTGAATCACATATATGAATAAGTAGATATTGAGTCAAAACCTCTTCCACAAGTTGATTGGAACAAAGCAAAATATAAATCTTAGGAAATTAGAACTCAAAAAGTGTTGGATAGAATGCTTAGATGGATGAAAAATATAGGAATAAATATGGACAAAGCACATTTTCCTACACCCATGAAAGAAATTGAAGTGGGAAGTGCTCATAAAAATGAATCAAAGGTAGGCCCATCTTTTGTAAGATAAGAATATAAAGATAGAACAAATTCTAAAACAAAGGGTTGAAGTAGTTTCAGTGACTAATCAAGTGTAGAAACAACTAAAAAAATTAAAATTAAAAGGTTAGGATAAAAATATTCATGTAATATTGGTATTTATATAGAACTTGATACTTATCCTATAAACATTTCTCTTGATTTGAGATTTATGGTGAATATAGCTCAATAATTCATGGTTGAAGATACTTATTTTTTTATGTTTGCATTCAATCCTCAAGAAAATATTCCATTACCTCAAGATTCTTACTCTAGATGTTGAGTTTCCCACTATCTCAATTCCAAATATTACGTCTAAATCAACTAAATAGGATCAATATGATGTTCAACCTATTGATTCTCAATATTCAGAAGCTCCACCTCCTCCCTAAACACTCAAAATCAACAAGATCATGTATTTGTACAAAAACCACCTCAACACAAAGGTCCTTAAGTGGTTGAATGAAGTGGTTAAAAATATAAATAAATTTTTACATCCATTAAAATTTGATTTTAGTGTCTTAATTTTTCCTACTCGTGAAGTAAAGAAACCTATAATGGTCTCTAGAATAATTAAAAATGAAAAATGAGAAAGATATGATAAGGTGGCATTTCCTCCTATCAAAAAAGACAAATATAATATTAGTGTTACTAACTATCAAATATCAAAGGTACTTTTAGAAAATGATATTAGATAAGGATTCAAATAAAATGTGCAATTTTCAATAGGCACTCTCTTTGAAAATATGGACTAGGATAAATCCACCAAATAAAAAATGAAATAAAAAGTTGAAAAACTCACATCGATTGTTTAGAAGTTGGTAAAACTAGTCCATTCTTCTACCTCTTCAGTTGTTCACCAAATTTCACATTATAAGATAGTAAATGCAACTAAGGAAATTGGGCATATGGGGTGAAAAATAAAATAATGGTCTAATAAATTAATGCAACAAGGGTTTAAAATAATAAATTCAGCCATAACTATCTACACTAACATTTAGTCTAAATATGATAGCGAAAAAGAAACTAAAGACAAATATGCACTTGAAGTAAGTAAATGGAAGTGAATGAAACCAAAATAATTTTTTTTTTCATATACTGACCCATAAGATCCCATCATATAAGGAGTAATAAAAAACAAGATATTATAGATATCTTAGAGTTTATAGGTGTTGTTAAATTACAAACTCGTATTACTGTTGAATGTGTGAATAAATTCAGATAATCATAGTCATTGGACACTAAATCAATAATGGAAATACAAGGATAAATTGAGAAACTTCCTTGTTCATTTGTGGATGATGATAGAAAAGTATACTCATAAAAATCAATTGTAGATGAGTTCAAATAGTTTGTTGAAAAAAGAGATGACTCCTAAATCTACATTAAATTATAAATCAGTTAGGAAATTTATCAACTATAAAAATATCCTTGCCAATTTAAATAACTTTTTGAAGAAACTTCAATTGATATCATGCCATATGGTTGATCTCCACTGCAATGAAAAAATTGATTTCATTCATTTAGAAGGTCAAAATGAAGTTAAAGCCAAGGAAACTATTGACCAAACTTATACCCCAGGTCAACTTGGGTCAACCCCCTACAGGTTCAAAATTTTCATAAGGCCCTCTAGGATTTAAAATTATCACCATGGTCCTAAATGAGGTCAAGTCATGCCTTTGAGGGTCATACAACATGTTTATTCTTCGCCATATTTGTCCATTTGTCTTAATCTCCTTTTATGCCACCTTTTTAGTCATTCTAAGGAAATGTATGGTTTATTATTAGAAGGATAAATGTCAAGAAGTAGGATAATGTGGTTCATGTCAGATAATGTTAGAGGAAGGCTTTGAAATTAAAATTTTATAGGTTCAACATAAAATGAAGATCATCTACAAAAAAATTAGTTTTAGGTGTTTGTACAGATTGAGATGACTCATATGCAAGTGTAATCACTTTAGGAAGGTGTCATGAAATCTCCATAGGTAATTTTAGGGATAAGGTAGCTTCAATAGATCCAAAATGGATTAAATCTACTTCCTCTCTCCTATCACTCCTTTTTACAACTCAAAAAGGGTCAACGGTTTTCATTTGTTATGGACTGGAGAAGAAGAGTTGGAGTGAGTGAACTTAGTGGAAGTTAGAGGTTATTATGATCTTCCATTTCATGGTCATAGTTTTAGGATTGGTGGCATATACTTTATAAATAATCATTAAGATTATTAGTACCTCCAAACTACCTATACAATCCTAATGGCTTAGTTTTTCTCATCTAATTTCACTATGGTGATTGGTCTGTGTGAACCAAGTAGTGTATGTAGACTTGTAGAACATATCCACCCATTTCATGTTAGATTAAATATGGTTTGGAACATGTTGTCATGAAAGGATAGGTAGAATCATCTCTTTGTGCTAGAAGTGAACAACATTGAGAAGCTAATATCAGTGTTTTATCAGTTGAAAAGTTTATTATCCTATGCATGGATTTAAGTCAAGGCTAATACATTTTTTTAAAACCTCATAGAGCATGGTAGTCAATTTCTCCATTGAAGGTTTCTTTTGAGAAGATTTCTAGGGTGACAATCCAAGATTGGGTTAAATATAAAACACCTGGGATCCATGTTTAAAAATTTGAGGATAAGTAAAAAAATGGGAATGTTTTCCTTAAATTATCTGAAAAGAGACTTTTCTCCATACAGTTTAATCTTATGGTGAAGGTCTATGAGGTTTAGGTAAGCCTAATAGTTTAATTCTTTTAGCCTAGATGGAGAGGTCACATCTTGAAACAAGATAAGGTTTTCAAGTCAAGAGAGAATGATGGTAAATGGTTTCCAACTTAGTCAAGTCTTAATGGAAGTAAGCATAGAACTACAATGTGAAGAATCCAAAATGAACGTGGAGTATTACAACAAGTAACACCTAATGTATTGATGGTAGGGGATGATATCATAGTCTCAAAGAATAAATGAGTCAATTTAGGTATGAAATGGTCCTAGTGACATTAGGAGAAACTAAAGGTGTGAGAAATATTTCTCAAACATATATCATCACCTACAAAAACCTCTTGATTTCTCTAATGAACACCTATAGTTTGACTCATACTTAGACTGGCCTAAGATGATGAAGGATGTAGGTTTGGTTTATATAAAAAGGTGAAAGATGGATATGAAAATATATAAATAAATTTAAAATTTATTATATAAAACTTCCATGTAATTCCCAGAATCAAGTATGAACAAATACAATCATAACTAAAGGTTCTTAAGCCCTATCAAAACCTTACACACAGTCACATGCCTACAAGCTAGTCTTGAGAATTTTAAGTGTTAAAGGATATAGAAGCATGTTAAAGATTTGAAAATTTATAAAAGGGGTAATAATAAATTTATTAATAAATCCATGGTCTCATTTTGGTCAAACTAATAGGGTAAGTTCTCACTATTTTGTCTCAAACTTGAGACACTCTGCAAGTAATGTAACTTGAAGACCTGGTACATTAATGGGGAAACGATAAATGGAAAAGTCTAAAATAATTTTGGGATGATGTGTGGAGTTTAATTTGAGGTAAAAAAAAGTTTTTAATATGTTCTATAGTTTTTTTACTCTTCATAAGTGGTCACGTGCCTATAAAAACTAGTTGATGCCTTTGAGGCCTAGAATTGGACATGAAACTCATGGATTCTAATGACACTCTTATGGTAATGTGATATTAAAAATTAATTTTATGGAATTAATGTTAGAGTTAAGGGTTTATTAGACTAAGTGATTTTCATATAAAAACTTTGATTGGTCATTTTTGGCTTCAATTTGTCTCAAGGGTGTCCAGAATGCATACCAACTACTTGAGAGCCAACTTCCTTCACTCCCATTTATACAAACGAGATTAATGGGGTCTTGAGAAATAAGAGAGAGTTAAATAAGGTTATTTAATTTAACTTAGTGGCATTGGTTTGAATTTTAGGATCCTAACCTTTATGAAACATTGCTAAGAACTTAAATGACCTAAAACCCTCATAAGAGCCCGATGAGGAAAAAATGAATAGAAATGCATCTAGAAGGGGTTAATTGGTCTAGAATATTATTTTTACCCACTTTTAACTCTCTAATTCTCTGTATCACTCAATTTTCCCATACCATCACTTGTATTGATGAGTCAAAATTTGTGTTTCCTACAAGTTTTGAGGTGATTTGAAGGTTAAAAAGGGAATATATGAATGAAAACCATGGCAAAAAGTGTGTAGATACGTGTTATGACTAATAATACACAATTATAATCTCAATAATGCATGGAAAATCCTCTAATATGCTGATTGTTTTAGGTAGTATTGGACAAAACAATGAGAAGCAAGGTGACTGCCAAGTTGGAGATGAAAAGTGTTGTTTTGAATCTTATTGAGGCCTATATTATAGAATAAAATACATAGTTTCTTATGATGTGTATCACATATTTTAAATGAAATCTCTTGAGAATATGTAGGTCACCCTAGTGATAAGTATGAGAGTTTAGGACTAGAGGGCTAAAGAGTAGTTGCAAGGAAGTGAACAACAAGTGGAAAAGAGAAGATCATCAATTAGAGGGGTACATAGTGACCTACACCATTCATGATTTCACTTTCTCAAGTTAATATACATTTTTAAATGACTCCTAAGGTATTTCAAGATAGAAAAGTTGACTCCTCATCAAGAAAATAGTTTCAAGCAGGACAATAAAGTATCCTTATGCCATTTTGAAGACAATGTCATGTTTCAAATAGTCACTTGTCTAAGATAACCTTATGATCTATTTTATTACTCATTCTCTTGAATTGTAACTGGTATTCAATACTTGACACTTAGCATTGTGACTCTCCAACGTCACTCTCCTCTCTTCTCCTATTGCTCTATATAATGAAGCCATTTTGGCATTATAATCTATCCACAATTGGTATGGTGAAGCTTTGCTATTTTGTCATCTTGTTTTTCCATTGAATAAATTTATCAAGCTGGTTTAGTATCTTAAAATTATTGCCTAAGTATGTTAATTAAAAGTGATTATTGTTTCTCTTTGCTTCCGTTTTGCTCTTGTGTGCATTGTATATGTAATATTTCTTATAATAGGTCTCATAAAGTGTTAATGTTTGCTATGTGACTTTGAAGTGTGAAGGAGAATAGTAGTGTCTAATATTATACCTCCTATTCACCCACCTTTGGAAATGTATGGTAATCTACCTCCACATAGAAACACTTATACTAGAAGAACCTTGAGTTGAGATCAATTTTAGTAATTTGTCTTCATAGTTCAAATTTTTAAGTATGTTTGTGGAGATATATTTGGTGTATCAACTCCATTATTATAGGTTACTTTCATGTTTCCTTCTTCCCTTTTCACCCCACAATAAGTGATTATAATAGTGTAATTGAGAGCTTAAATATTTATATCAAGGGAGTTAGCCCATAATCTAGAGATATATCTCTTGTAGTAATTTGCCTATACTCGGAGATAGTTCCATGTTATCCCAAATTTGAGAAGGTCTGATTGACTTCTCTAGGGTGAAAATTTTGGATATAATAGAAACCATGAATATATTTTATGAATATATTAAACATATAAAAAAATAAATAACATAAAGAAGAAGTTAAGATCATTCTTGATGATGAAGATGAATAGATAATAGTGGAAATTTACTAACTCTAATACTTGTAAATTATCAAAATATTTTTCTCAATCTCAAGTTGCATATTTTTAATAGTATTTTTACACATTATGAGTCATGTGAATTTTATAATTTATTTTTCTAGGTTTCAATTTGTGAAAAAATGCGAAGTTAGTTTTACAAGTCATGCAAATTTGTCAACACACTTTTACAACTTTTAAGTTGCACTTTTTGGTTGATGCACTTTTAAAGGTATTACAAACTTCAAAGAATGTGATTATACAGTATACAAAACCATTGTAACTCATAAATATAAGTTTTAATCTCAATTGAGTGGATTTTTGTAGTTGGACAAATTTTGGAATAAAGGAGAAAGAGGATATGGTAATTTCAACTCATAGAAGAATCAATGCAAAGAGAGTTTTTGCAGTCTTTGTGATAGAAATATTTTTGAATAGATAATGTATGTTTATATGTTATGATATTTGATTATTATTATTTCAAATATTTCTAATTTTTTTGGTTAGATAGTCAATATATATGGATTTTCCATTGTAGAATTCTTTTTAATCTACATTAGGAATCTCCTTTTTTTGTGAAATCTTGGTGGGATTAAAAAGTATAATTTACATATATTTCTTATCATAGAATATAGGGTTTTTATTTATTTTTATTTACAGTTATATTTAATTTTATTTGTGTATGTATTGGGTTCTTACATTTATAATATGTCTTTTTCATCCCAATTATATGATAAAGTTTTCCTACACTAAAATCTCCCTTTTTGGATTATTCTAGTGATTTTATTTGTTTGGATATCTAGAATCATCCTTTTTGTTAGGAAAGTAGACTGGGGTAGGAGTTATTTATATCTATATATTTTACATTTTGGTGCCACCTAATTTGTCATGCAAGTACTTTATCCTCATACTAGGCCAAAAACTCTCTAAGGGGTCATGAGGAATGGATACAACATTGTGGGAAGGTATGATAATTTTAGTTTTCATACACACTAGCCTTTATTAGATAATATTTATACTTCAGTAGTTAGCTCAAGCTTTTGCTTGCTACGTAGGGTTCTTAAGTGCCATTGATGTTGAAAACTCCTAGTCTTTCCAACATGATTGAAGTGTCTTATTTTGGGTAAGGACCATGTTTACACCTTGGTGATGAATAATTTTCCCCCTCCATGTTAATACCTTGATAGGAAGGTTTTTTTTTAAATCTATCCCATCTTTATTTATTATTCTTGAACTCTTTTAGACACATTAGCATTTTGATAACTTTTAGTATTTTCCATGGTAGGATAAAACTGTGAATTATTTTGATATGTTATCTTGGTTAGTGTTTATCCTTATAGGATTTATACTATTTAATTTTGGGACACTAATCATTTTGTTCACTATTTATAATCTATTAAGTCCCATTTCTCCCTTTCATGCTTTCATGTTTCACCTTTTTCTAGGCTATTTTGTCCCATTTCTACTTGTCCTTTTTGGAGGATTTTTTAGTCCTATAGAATAATAGCATGATGTTTCATCAATTTTTATTTAATTTTATATTTTTTTATTTGGTTTTTTGTCCTATATTATCCCCAAATTTATGTCTCATTGATTATCCCTTGTTATGTTATGCTTGCTAAGATATTTTGGTTCTAATTTAGCCTTAGCATTCTCTACTTTGTTAGTTTTTACAGGTCCTAAAATAATGCCTGAGAGTTTATCATTTACATATATTTATTGACTATGATGTGTATATGAGAATTGATTTTATTATATTATTATCCTTATATGCTTAGGGTTCCCAAATTTAATTTTTATGCCCACCAAAATCGAGACTATGGTATTCGCATGCATCATTTATGTATAAAGATAAGTAAAGCTATGTATATTTTATCTTCAATTATTCATTTATTAATAATTAATTTAGGATCTCTTTTTATTTTTGATTATTTTTCACTATGTATCTTTCCCAAATCACCATCCGACATTACAATATTATGACACATGATGAACTTTAGGTGGGGCATATGCATACACATGATATTATTCACTTTTATCACTTTAATGGTAGTTTATCTTATAAGGGCTTGTTAGCACATCAATATATCTAAGTGCATATCATAATGAGTAATCAAGAGTGGGATGGGATTGGCTCATAATACTTTTTAGATATGTTTTCATAATATTATGTCATACCTTCACTATTATCAGTTTGACCTCCCATAAGTATCTTTTTATTTTACCTATTTGTCTACTTTTCATTCAATTTTTTTAGCCACCCTATATTCTTACTATATCGACTATGAAAATACATTCCATTTCACATGTATTTCCATTTATTGTATCGTCCTAGACAATATGATTATAAGTCATTTATCTATCTACACAACTATATTGACAAGGTTGATATAGTTTTGAATCATTTAACATCATTTTCAACTATATAATTATGTTCAATCCCATCAACTTATATTTGAGGGTTAATTTTTGGTTTAGATCCATAATATAGGGGTCATATTATCATTCTAAACATATCATAACACTCATCATCTCTTCTTGTGTTCACATTTTTGCTTTTGAGTAGTAAAAGAAGGAGTTTAGGTTAAAGTCTTATTCTTAGAGGTATTATATTTCTTAAATGTCTTTAAAGATCAATAGGATTTCTGTTGAGAAGGTGACCCAATATTTGGATTCCAAACCTAAGGATATATGGGTCTTCTTCTTACCATTTGAGGTATTTATCCAAAAAAATCTCTTACAAAGTGCCACTTGGGCCAAGTGGAGATTGATGTGTCAACGTGTCACCCCAAATATAACTATCTATATCCCTATTCTATTTCATATATGTGCTTAATACATATATTTTATTTTTTTATTGTTATAGTAAATGCATGTTTATGTGTCCTTGATTATGCTCCTTTTTATATTTAATAAGTAGTTATCGCTATATGCTTGTCATTATAAACTTATGCTACATATATTGCCAAATCATTGACCATTACATTACTTAATTTATCATTAGTTTAGTATGTTACATTTATCATGGATATAAAGTATCCTTATTTGTTAATTCCTTGCATGCAATGTAATCTTTAATACACCTATTTACTACCATTTTTATATCATTTTATTTAATTTGGGATATATTTAGAGCCATAACTTGTATCTTAGGCATATGACTTGGAAACCTATACCCTTTCTATTGAGTGTGCATTTTCCTCTACTAGATCTATGACTCCCCCAAGTCACATCACTAACCATCCAAGTATACACAAACTTTATTTATATTAACTTTATTTGTATCCTACTCTATAGAGAGAAAGATGATTGTTATTGGTCATCCTAGCCTACACATACAATTGGAAACCAAGAAATTAATTTTGATATTTCACATGGTATGACAAAGGTTCTTAAAATAATCATATATATTAAACATGGCCTTGTCTTTAATCAAGTTAAGAAAGATATTTGATAATAAGTTTTAAAGTTCATTATCAGGTAATGTATTTGAAATCTTCATAGGAAAAGTTTTAAACTTGAGCATATAGTCAACAATACATTCATTAGGTCCTTGTTTGACTTGGAAATTTTGTGAAAAAGTGACATTTTTACTAGTTTTGAATGAAAAATGTAGTAAAAATATGATAATTAATTAATTGTATATATGCATGGATACTTTAGATAAATAATAGAACCAATCTAAAGCATATCATTTGAGGCTCCTTAAAAACAATTTGGTCATGAGTAATTCTTCTTACTAGAATTCAATACAAGATGCAAATAAATCTCTAATGTAAAAAAATGAGTCCCAATTTCCATTAAAGTTTGCAAACTTATGCATGTGAAATGATGTAATAAATGAAATATCCAATACTTTCAGCTCCAATGGGTTATTTAATATGTCTAAAGATGAAACCACATGGTTTGGGTTCCTAGGTGTTTGAGATATTTATGACAATTTTATTTGTATTTCATCTATTTTTTTGTTGTATTATTGGAACAATAGATGCACTACTATATGTAGTTTCAAATTTGGTATTAGTATTGTTATTTTTATGAATAGGCTCCTTTAGATGATTGACATTAGTATGCAAGTCATTGTTTATGTTGTTATTATGTCCAAAACCAAGAAAATGAATTTATGGATTCATTGGAGGCACATTATTATTTATGTTGATAGGTGGAGTCAACATTAAGAATATAAGTATCCATAAAATATGGTGTAGATGCTCTAGGTGGAAGCTTAAGAAAATTGTACTCGTGATGATCACTATCATTACCACTTGATGTATAAGGGATAAAGTCATTTAATATAGGTTGTTCATTCAAATAATCTTTGCTTCTAACCTTTGTTTTCTTTTAATTTGTGTATTATTTTTACATCTTATATATTTTTAATTGATCTAGGAATTCTACCCAATGTGTACCAACTTCTTCTTCATGGTCAATAAATTCACAAGTTCGATTGTTAATGTCATAAGATAGAAATTAGATAGTATTTAATTAGTAAGGAGTTATGCTTTGGAATCAATATCAACCATAGAAGGAATAAATTTATTAGTAGTCATGATAGTTTATGTATAGAAATAAGATTTAAATCTTAAAATTAGATTTGGAAGAAAACATTCAAACCCTAGGTATCTCTTGAATAATGTAGCCACTTAAAGGCAAATAGTGTTTAGGGCTTGAATAAAGATGTAAGAAAAGAATGTAAATATGAAATTTAGATATAAAATCAATCATGAAACCATAATAAAATTAGGATTTATGAAACCCTATTTGCATGTAATAAAGTGTCAAGTTCACCATTTATGTTTACCATAATTTTTGTTTTAATCAAAATAGGCTTAGAAACTGCACTAATGAATAAACCTAACAAATATGGTATTAAATTATAGAATCATAGCTAATCTAGTGTCTAAATAAAAAAAATAGCTTAAATGTAGAATAAAAATGATAATTATAATGAAAATAAGAGTAAATGAAATGCAATAATCACAGCTTAATGTATTTCTAATAATTTTTTAAAATAGATTAAGAATGTGCAAATTGATTTCCACATGTGTGTCAAATTTGAGCCTCCTAGGTAAATTCTTCGCTTGAAAATATGGTTTTTGAATATGGACTAGGTAGAATCATCATTGGGATTATTTATGCAATGATAATATATTAAAGTGTTGAGTGTAACCTACATATATTTTTTAGATCTATGATTTATGTCACTTCTTTGATGTTTTATGTTGTTATATCTTATATTCTTTCTTTCCTATTTCATTAGGAATAATATATTATTTTACTATTTATTCCTCCTTGAACTAGTCTAAAACTTATAATGAATAGAGGATGATGGATTCAGGTAGCCATCAAAGGTGGGGTTGAAAATAATGTATCTTACACACTAAAATAAAACTTGCATGTAGTTTTGAGTATGGATAAATGGAATATCTTGAGAAAGGGTTTTGAACATCCTCATCCTTAGAAGAGATGGTGAAACTAATTGTAAATATAAACCTTCTTTTGGTATGAGAGGGTGGTGAGAGACCAAGGCTATAAAATTTATCTCAAGTGTATAAGATATGAATCAATGATGCTCAATTTGAATTAAGAGGAATGATGAAGCTCGAGGTTTGACTACACTTTTTTATTCTTGATATTATGATTGAGAAATGAATTGGTATAAATTTTACTATTGGAACACTTCACATTATATTAAACAAAAAATATAATTATAACAGGTTATAAAGTAATGTAGCCAGACAAATTACGGCTCAAACTCCCTCTGCTAGAGGACAAAACCAACTAAAAAAATTAAAAAAATTTGCTCAAAGCATGACAAAAGAAACTAAAATAACCAACCATTATAAAATTAAACACATACCACCTTTCCAAGAGGCAGAGGTAGAGGGTCATCCTTTAGAAGCACTGACCAAGTAGGCACTTCCACATTAGGAATCTCTAGAGAATTATAACCATCTAGGGGGTCATCATGAATAGTGATAGGCCAACCATTAAAGGGATTCAAAAGAATAATAATTCTCATCAGAGACCACTATGAAGGACTAACACAATAATTTACATGAGAACTCCAACCACCCCCTAAGGGAAGGTGAGGTGAAAAGTGGCCCTTACTTTAGGACCAACTTCTGCTCTACACCTTCTAGGAGGAGGTGGCTGGGGACTAGAAAGTGTGCTATCTAGGAAAACTATGATCATAGTGTAAGGGGAATTCCCCTAGTGGTTGAGGAGATCATGCAGGTGGTGTAGGTCTAACACTATCTTCTCAAATTATACTTGAATATTCAAGTAAAATGATTAAAAAAGCAACCTTTTCCTTAACATAAAATAAAATTAAATAGCCCTCATAATTAAAAATAACATTATTTCTATCTTTCCAAAGCTGAAAGAGGATGATAGAATAAAAAATGCCATATAAATACAATAGAATCTAGACAATTAAAAAACCGCCCCAAAAAGTGCCTATCACCAAAAGAAAAGCTCGTGATGATAAGGTTGGAATAATAAATGAATCCATCGCCAGATAGATTGAGCTTTAGGGAAAAACCAAAATAAATGTTTAAAATATTTTGGTCACTTGAAAGATGGATAAAATGGTAAGTAATGAAGAGGTGGAGTAACCTCTTACTGTAGGGGAATCTATGATAAATAAAACAATAAAAAAATGAGCCATGTTGGGCTCTAGGCCAGGGTGCCATACATGATCTAGATGGGTGAGCCAAGTATTGGGAGAGGATTGAAGGCCCCAACACCTATTGAGATTATTGAGATATAGAGAGAACATACTCATAAATTGATAAATAATCCTAGGAGAGTATATTTTAAATTTTATATCATAGTTCCACCTCTAATATTTGCACTAAGCCCTAGGAGGTTATAGGCTAAAAATATGTAGCATAGCATCAGGGAGTAATTCATGAATGTGAAGGATGGAATGTAAGTCTACATTATGTAATTTAAACTTGATCTTCAAGTTAGGCCAGGGGATTTAGTCTCTAGAGGTAACCAAATCATGAATAGTGTGAATCCCTTTGCAGAATAATCATAGATGTTTAATACTAGGTAATTTAGCCATAGGAATGGAATAATTAGAAAGAATAGGATACTACCATAAATTACGGTCATTGAAAGATAAAAATATGCAAAAACCATCCCATACCCACTTAAATTGGGGTTTGAATGGTAAAAAATAATTCCATATACTTTTGACTACAAAAGAGCTAGTAATCTTAATAGGCATAGTAGTGATGAGGAGGGATTGAAAGCCAATATTCTGCCAACTAGTTTTACCATAGGGAGAGTCTAAAGAGATACAATGTTAGATAATAATATTTTAAGACTCATTTGCCTCAATATACCAAATAACCCACTTAGCACATATGTCCATACTTTGTCGATAGGTGTCAATGATTCCCATACAACCTTTATCATGATAGAGGTAGCAAATATCCTAGGCCACCTGATGAAATCCCTAATCTTTATTAGAATTGTCCTAGAGGGAATCTCTGAGAAGTTTGTATAGAGTATCACAAGAGGCTTTGGATGTGGGCAATCAAGAGGAATAGTAAACATGAGTGGCAGCCAAGATTTTGGTGCAAATATAGAACTTTACCTCTAGAGATAGGGGCTTGGTGATCCAATACTCAATCTTCCTTTCAATTTTATTGAGGATATATTTCCAATGCACAGCCAGTGAGTTGTCAAAAGTGAAGTGCATGCCCAATAACTTAAATTTTTCCCTTGAGTAATCCACTACCAATTAAATTTCCTAAGCCACTCAGGCATAGACATTATGCTTTGTTGAAATCATTGGCTTTTACTCCATTGAAGGCTGGAGCTGAAGGCTAGACAAAATATGTGTAAGCATTACATAGATTCATTAAAATTGGCCTCTTTCTCTTCAAGTGTGAGGAAAGTGTCATTTAAAAAGTGGCTATTGATGAGCTGAGAGGTGTGGTGAATAAAAATAATGCCATGAACAAGCCCCTAAGAAGCCTTAGAAGCTAAGAGGTAACTTAGGGCTTTAACAACTAAAACATAGAGCACTAGAGCAAGGGGACAACATTGGTTAATATATCACTAAAGCTTTGTCCTAGTGGTTTAATTCCCATTGATAGTGAGGTTGACCAAGGCATCATGAAGCAAAGTCTGCACTTCATAAATGAACTAGGGGTAAAATTTGAGAGACTAAAGTATGGCAAGAATATAATTCCACTTGATCTTGTCATAATCCTTTTCAAATTACAATTCAATAAAAATAGTTCTCTGAAGAGAGGAGCAAGCCCAAGCCATGTCCTCCTAGACTATAATAACATTATCTAAAATATATTACGATCTAATAAATCCTAGTTGTTCTAATATAATAATGGCATGTAGTATGAGCTAAATGTGGTTGGTGAGGGCTTTGGAAAGAATCTTGTAAGAGATATTGAGTAGGGTTATTGACCTCCAACTGGTAAGAAGATTAGAATCTCTAATTTTAGGAATGAATTTGACATTTCTTTGATTGATCATGGGTCAAAGAGACTGATTCTATAAGGCTTTTTTAGAGACTTGCAACAAGTCTAGACCAATAAACTCCCAAGTGGCTTCATAAAATTCATAAGGGAAACCATCAAGGCCATGGGATTTATCATCGATCATATAATTTAAAGCCTCTGTAATCTCCTACAAGGTGATAGGGACATCACAAAGATGTTGGTTAGATGACATGAGCTTATGAGGCACCACATCGAGGCAATATTAAATATCTTGGGACTACTCATCCATGAAAGGTTGGGCTTAGAAAACCATCTTGTAATACTCAAAAAAGGCCAATGAGATATCAAATTAGGAGGTAATCTAGGATTGAGACATGTGAATGGATTTAATTTACCCATGAGCTTATTTGGATTTTAGCACTTTGAATAACTCTTTGGAGGCTTTGTCACCAATTTTGAGCTAGTGCAGTCAAGCGTAAAGCTGGGAGCCTATAGTTGCATGAATATCCACCACCTTAAGGTGGTGTTTGAGGGAGGAAGCTATCCTCTACAACTACACATTAAAAGTATCTATTTTGAGGGAGGTGAAGACCTACTTGAACTCATTGAATGTGGCCTCCTTTGAGCGCTTGGAAATTTTAGTGACATGTTTTCCATGGTAGTAGAGGAAGGAAGTGGTGTATAAAATGGCCTCATTACACCACTTAATATATATTTTAGTGTATGGGGTCATGGGGCTAGGTTCCATATCTACTGGATGAGTCAGATGGTATCACCATGACTCAACATGTAAGTATTGAGAATAAATTGATTACGTGGCAAATTGTACTTCTTGGAGGTCCATTCCACTTTGCAGGAGATGGGTGAGTGGTCTAAAAAATAATACCCAAGTGAATGTTGATAAGCTAGCCATCAATGTTGGAAAAGAAAACAATATTTTTCTTTGACATCATAAAGTGATCAATCCATTTGAGCAAGTGGTGATCCCAGGTTTGGTAGTTGGACCATGTAAACCAAGATGTGGGGTTAAATGTCCACATCAAAGGAAAGGGTATGTCATCCCCCATTTATTTTTGAAATAATACCAAGCCTAACATTCACCAACACACCAATGCATATAGAGGGACCCAACCTTGTTTTGAGGCTGTTCAATCATATTGAAGTCATCACACACAAGACATGTGGTAGTAGGTAGCCCATCTACCAAATATCACCAAATCAGGGAACAGTCAGGGCCATAGTTGGGAGCATAGATGTTGAGAATGCCAAATGAATGGCCATCAATGTTTCAAATAATCCAAACTTCCTGATGTGATGGTTCCTCCTCCATGGCAATGATGTTGAGTGAGACCCTATGAGTAACTAAAATTCAAGTGCCACCATGTCCCACCTCATGCAAGGTGGTGATCTGGATGGTGTTAGGCCAAATGATTCGTAAAGATGTTTGGAAGATAAATCTAGATACTTTAACATCCTATAGATAAAGAATATCTAGAAAAGTAGCCTACTGATAAGCAGCTCCTATAAAATATTTATGGGTAGACTCTATTATACCCATAATATTCCATGATAAAACATTCATAGGCAAGGGTCATCCTTTTGAAGCTTCCCTTGCCCATCCTAAAAATTTTATAATGTTGTAGAGCTGTTGTGTTGGTGAAGTCATGAAATTATACCGATTTCAATGAAGTGGCATTTGGCATCATGCTCCTCCCAGGGAGAGTCTGTACCACTTGAGTTGGGCTGCAAGATTATTGGGATAATGAGTCATTTGTTGAGAAAGCCTCGACCATAGGAATCCTAAGATTTTGGGAGGATGAAGAAATACTTTTTAAGTTGGAAAGAACTAGGGTGGTATGGGCCAATAAAGAAGTCCCCTAAGAGGGCATAATAACTAGAGGAAAATCCTTTAGAGGTGGCAGCTGTAGTGTGCTTTGTGGCTTAGGTCCCAATGACCATTTGGGGGGCATTATGGTCTAGACATCACCTTGGTTTGTTGGTTTAGGCTTCTCAATCTTAGGAGGTAGTTGAGGAGGCTTGGTATGACCCATGTGAGGATAATCCTTAATGCAGTGGTTTGAATCCTAATACCAAAAGCAAGTGTTGGGAAGGTTAAAATAAAAAACCTTTTGTGACCACTATATCTCACCAACATGGATTTTGATGAACTCCTTCAGATCTTTGGAGAGGTCAACCTCCACACACACTCATTTGTTAGGACGAGGGGTGAACCACTTATCTAGTTCAATCATAACCATACATCCTATGTCAGTAATGATTTACGGTTTAAAATCCTAGAGGTGAACTGGCAAACTAGGAAGCTCAACATAGATAAGGATATGAAGGGTAGCTCTATCAATAACTTTAAAATCATGGGTCCAAGAAGACAAAATCATAAGTTGGTTGTGAAGGAACCAAACATTGGAATTTTCAAGAATCAACTATGTCTCAGAGGGTTCCTTAAACTTAAACAAGAACAAAACTTTGGTAAAGTTTTGGATTCCAAAGATATGAACACCTAATGGCTCCTAATGGCTGTAGAACCAGTTATGGAGGTAATCCTCCAACCAAAAAAAAATGATAGAGCAATTTTCATACCAATTGCAACATTATTAAACAACAATAACAAAAACAATAAGAATACTTAACTTTAGAATAGAAGGGGGCTGAGGAATTACCTCATCATAGACTTTAAAAAAAATTGAGCTTGCTTGGGTCCCATTAGCTCTGACTCTTGCATTAATAGATGCAGTAGATCATGGATAAACCATAAATGTAGGTCCTGCCTACCTAAAAGGTCATGCACCAAGTGTAGTTAATGCACTATAGCACTATAAAATCTTATGGGCCTAGTTGTATGAGCAATATGGAAAAAGGACGCAAGCATGAAGACACAAACCATGAAACCCTAGCAACACAATTTCAAAGGATTATAATTTCATTAACCCATCATAATAAATTCTTGGTATGACTTTTATAAATAGGGTGTTCTAGGAAAATTTATGCACTAGTCTCGATGCACAACAAGGAAATGTATGATTTTCAGCTTAGAATTTTTAATGAATAGATTATGTTAAGTGTTAGACATGATTTTGAGATTGAAGGGCTGATATGAATATCAATTTAGGTAAGGATAAGTCTTATAAATGGATAATTCAACACCAATAAGTCAAGTACGATAAATTATATAAAATACACCAAGGAAAAAAGTCTTGTACTAAATTTAGATGTTTACAATTTTACATCTCATAATCAACAATGACACAAGTATTAATAATTTGAAATACTCTTAAATATTAAATTCTTAAGAAAACCATAAAATATTTACTAATAATCTCAATTCAGAATATCAAAAAATAAAATATTACTTATTAGATTAACTCGAAAATAATAATAATAATAATAATAATAATAATAATAATAATAATAATAATAATAATAATAATAATAATAATAATTATATACTTTAAGAAAAAATATATAAAGAATTTATTTTTTTGATGTGACCATATGTAATCTAATAGATATCCCTTTTACATAACTAAGAAAATTTATAACACCAAGAAGAAAATTTTTATATATAAAAATAACTTAAAAAATAATGAAAACAATTTTTTTAAAGTTATTATTTCAAAATATAAATGTATAAGTTTCCATATAATGGAAAAATATGAATTAAAAAAAAAATAAAAGAATTTTAAAAAGTTCTATTAACTAGATTTTTTTTTTCTCCCTGCATTTAACCCGTTCAACATTTTTATTATCACAAAAGTGAAACTTCCAGGTTACACTAAATTTAACCTAATGAATGGTGAATATCATTTCTTTGGTGCAAATGGAGAGATCAACATATATATAAAATACAAATCCTAATGTGGATGGTAAAGTGCAATAAAATAGGCCACAAAAGGAAAAGTCGATTTATCATCTCTCTATTTAATAGAGATTAAAGAATCAAATAATAAAAAAATCATAAGTTGAAATGCATACAAACATGAACTTACAAAATAAATATGGAAGTGCATTACCTATAGTGCCACACATACCCAAGTTTATAGTATTGCCGTTAAATATCTATATTTACATTTGAAATTTTCAAACACCATTAACAGGTAGCCCTGATTAATAAATTTGTTGTAATTTTTTTTTCAAATTTTTATTTAAATGAAATAATAATAAAAAACTAATTTAATATATTTTTTTATTTTTTTAATTTTATCATGATCTAATCATCGTAGATATCAAAATTTAGTACAAGCTCTTGATTTATGTCATTTATAACACTTTGGAAGGTGTAAGCTATTGATAATGAGTGAGGCATAAATTGACATATTTTAATTCAATATTTTTCTATTATGAGTTGTAATTTTGTTTATTAGTCATTCATTTTGTCATTTTGTTATAGGGATTTTTAGTTTTGGTCTTTTAGACATATTTATAGTAATTGGATACGAGAATTTTATGTCCCTATCTATTTAACATAGATTTATCTCGGTATAAATTTTAGAATTAATTTTAGGGCATGTTTTGTTTTATTTATTTTTTAATTTATTGGGGTCTTATTTTAGGTAGGCTTTTAAGCATGACCAGATCCCAAATTCATAATAAAAGCATTTATAAATACAAGGTTTTTATAAGGCATGAAGGACGGTTCTCCTCTCTTTCAAAAGCTATTCAAATATTTACATGTTCTATTTACAAGTTTTTTAAAGCAATATTCAAGGTTGAATCTTCATCTGCATAATTGTGGCAATAATAAAATAGGAGAAAGAGCATCTAAACTTGAATTTACCATTGCACACACACATGTAATTGGGAAATATACGTTTGAGTTTGATATATCTTTAGAATAATAGAAATATAGTGCAACACCTGGTATTTCAATGTAGATTGACCCAGATTAGTCCAAATCAAGCCTTTTCACATTATTCCTCCCCATGCCTCCCTCGAGTTTGATTCCAATTTGGTTTTTGTGCAAGAAACCAATGTTTGATTATTGTAGGTACTTTGTAATCTATTGCAAATTTGAAGACATGTCCACTACATTAATTAATTCATACACAGGGGGTGAAATAATCATTTATATGTTACAATCAACTGAGACAAATCTATAGTCAATAGACACAGCGACACTACATTGTCATTCACTTATAATAGACTTGTCCAAAGTTTATTTTGTTTTTGTTTCCAATCCATCTTTTGTAGATTTTTTCATTTTTTTTGTTTTTTTGTTTATAGTCTGTCACAATCAATCGAGATAAATCTGTAAACAACAAACTCGAGTGCATTGCATCACCATCCACTGACAGTGGAATTATCCATATTTAACTTTTTTTATGTGCCTAATACTAAACTTACACAATCACCTCTTCTTTTATTTTTCACAATCAAATAATCAAGATAGTCAACATAGATGAATGTGCAAGCTAATTATATCCCTTTTTAGTATTTTCTCAAATTAATAATTTTTTTATTTAACAATTTTTAAAAATATTAAATAATTAAATATTAAATATTTTTATCATTTTGATATTTCCAATTTTATATATATACATAATAAACACTTATTAATTCAAATTTAGTATTTTATAAAAATAAAGTAAAAAATAATATATTTGATGTGATGTGACAAATGAGGGCAATACAAAACCAACATTAAATTCTTTGCAAGATAATTGTACAAGGCCTTAGCCATGTTTGGTGTTGTTTAACTTGAGTAAATCCCTAGAGCATTTTGTTGTTGTCTAACTCTAGTAAATCCTTAGAACAATTAGGTTTTTTTTCCAACTATGGAAAAACACATAACCAGACAAAGAAAAAGCAAATTGTGAAGTAAGTTGTAGGTAGGAATAATGATACTAAGCTACATTTAGTAGCGAAGAAGGGAGATTTAAATGTCGTGAAACAAATTTTGGGTAATATAAAATATAAAAATGATTTACAAATCCCTCACTAAAATCATACAGTGATCGGTATTGAGATGGGGAGATTTAATCAAGTCCAGTTAATGAAGTGAATGAAATAGAAGAAATATCCCTATATATTGTTACACAGGGTAAGCATTTTGATGCATTAAAGAGATTTTAGAGTTTGTACATTTGAAAACTATAATGAATAAAAACCATTCTACACACCTTCAAGTATTGTATCCCTGAGTTTCAAAAAAAGAAAATATGAAGTTAAATAATTTTGAAAAAAAAATGTGCTTTTAAACAGGTTATGGACATCCATCAAATCATATGGTTGGAAATTGGATTTATAATACAGGCTATGGAGATGCATGGAATGTTTCACTTGATATGTGAAAAAAGAGTTACCCTACATGAAACCTTGACCTTAACCATTCCACGTTACCACTCAAGAACCCCGTAGTTGAAGTATATTTTAGATGTTGTTTCATGGAATGAGATGATTATAGAAGTGGGTTAATTGAAAGAGGCATATTACATTCTCCTTACCACATATTCAAAATTCATTTGGGAACCTTACAATAGTGCTTGGTAATATTCATGACAAATATCAAGTTTGTGGTACAAGACAACATGTTCATTTGAGGTTTGTATACCTATTTGTTTAAGCACATAGACTATGGAATATTTAGTGGCCATTTTGATTTAATAGAGGGGGAAAATGTCATATTCACATATATCCAACAATTTTTGGTTGGGTGGGTTAAATTAAAATAATTAAATGGGATAACATGTTACCTGTGATGTGTTATAGTGCATCGAAATGTGTTTCTATGTAATATGCTATATTACAATGTATTATCATTGGGACTATGTTAAACATTAATTGTTATTATTGGTTTGATAAGCACTTAATGTAAGTAGGTGGGTCTTGCACCTTTATAACCATGCCCCTACACTCATGATAAGGGGAAGTTCTATAAATATTAAGGATAAATCATACTGATTATTATGTTAGAGATTCCAAGATATTTCAGCTGTTTATTTTTGGGATTATTTATCTAAGACCTATCATTTTTTGGTTTTAGGTTTGATTATATTAATTGATATTTTTCATCTCGTGTTTGTTGATGTAGTCATGGTTAAGGGTCTAAATGAAGAAATGCCTTAGACCACGCAACCTTTAGAATTACATAGAGGAATAATGCAATAAAATATCTAAATGAAATAAGTGTTCTTTATTTGATTTCAAAATAATAAACATAGCTTGTACACATAATAAAAAAATATGGCAACCTCAAACGAGATGCATGACATCAAAACTTCAATCTCTCCTTATTGAATCATAGTCTTCACAAGTATAGTTATCTCTTAGAATATTACACATGCTCCTTAAGCTCACTGACTAGCTAAATCAAGTGTATGGGCATGTTTATATATAGTCACAATACCCACCTACTTACATTAATGCTCTTAACAATCCACTACAATCATTAAATAGTTAGAACACACCTTGTTATGATCTAAAAGGTAATAATTGAATAATGCAAAATATAATGTAGATAAACATAACACGATAGATATTGGTGGGGCATGATGCCCAAATATTCAATATATGCATAAATGGAGTAATGCCCTTATAGTAGGGAAATTCAATAGACAATACTCATTTAGGAAAGAATAACTCCACAATTCCACTTCGAGGGGGACAGGGGGACTCCTCAAATACCCCTCTAACAATAAAAGACTCAACACTTATTCAATATTATTTACAATGATAATAATATCCTCTATATATATATGTTTATAACTAATAATGGATGGGTAACCTCATAATTCAATGTAGGATGACTCATTACATAATGTACTAACTCCATAAGTTACTTATTTTTCCCAATATATTTGACCTATACAACTAGATAAGAGGTATGTGTTCCACATATAAACATCTCCACCAACCTATATACATGGATATATCATATCCATAGGTATATAACACACTACCATGCACCATAAACATCAAATGTTTAATAAGAAACCAATGCAACATAATACATCACAACATAGGGTGTTATTGAAAAAATCACAGAGTGATATTAATAAAAATTGTAACACACTTAAATGATTCAAGGAATAAAATGAAAATGGTTAATAAATGTAACAAATCCTTATCCCTAACACATCGTAAGAATCTATGCACCTAAAATAAATTTCACACACAACAAGTTGAGTGGAACTCATAACATCTCAATTTAAGTTGTAACACTTCACAAACAAAGGATATGCAAAATATTCCTTATGCAATGGTCCATACATTTTAAATACTACACACCAAAATTATGCACCATCTATCAAAAGATTTGTAAGAAAAACTAGAAATATTTGGCATCACAAGCCTTAGAGTTAAGTTATTTTATGTGAGACTAATCAAAGACTTACACAATATTTTTTCAAGTGAAAATAAGATGTTCACATCATGAATGCACACAAAAGGTTACACAAGTCAACAAAATCATATATTGTGTGAAACATGGATTACCCACAATAAAACTTAACTTTTGTATAAAAAAATAGTGTCATGCATTCATTTTTTAACTCTTGGATCAATCACCCTTTCTATTTCCTTGTGAACTTTTTCATGCATTTATGCTCTCCAATCAACTTATTCACAATTTGTGTTTGGGATATCCTCACTAGTATTCCTTTTATGGCATTAATTAAAAAATTCCACATTGTAAATAAGTAATGTGTTTATCCCTTTAGTTAGCTCAATCTCATATGCATTTGTCACAAACTTTTCCAACACTCTACATTGTCCAATATTCTTCCACTTCAAATTATCATGAGTAGCTTTTGAAAAACATTATTTCCTCAATTGTGATAAGAACAAGTCTCTCACTTGATATTCTACTTATCTTTTCTTCATAACTGCACATTGCTTATACTACACAGTCATTATTTTCAATTATTTTCACACTTTTTGATGTAAGCTACACATCTAATTAGAAAAAAAAAATTCTTTTGCACTCTTATTTCACTCAACTCTGATGTCAAATAATTATAGGACCTAACTTGGACTTGATGCATACACAAATCTAAAATGGTGTCATTCTAATACTCTTTTTAACTGAATTGTTATAATAAAATATGTTTCTACCATAATCGAATACCATGTTCTTGGGTTTTCATCAATAAAACATCAAAACAGATTACCAAGACATTATTTTACTACCTCTATTTATCAATTTATTTTAGGATCATGTACACTAAAATAATCTATAACTTGGTGTACAACTTCTTCCATAATTTCCTCTAGAAATGTCCAAAAAAATTCACATTCCTATTGGATATTATATTGCATGGAAATCCATGCAATCCTAAAACTTATCTAAGAAACAAGTTAGCATTATGTGCCTCATCACTATTCTTCTTACAAGTAAACAAAATATGCCATTTTAAAAAATTTATCCATAACAAAAATATATTAAATCATGTCCTAAGTTGTATTCTAGGAAATCCTAAAACAAAATCCATGCAAATATCTTCACAATGTATCTATGGAATAGAAAATGGTTGATACAAACCTTGAATTTTGGCTTCTTCCTTTCACCAATTAGAAACATCTACATTATTGCACATAACTACACACTTATGCATTCATTCTTGGCTAAAATTAATTTATATTCAAATATGCATATGTTTTGCCATAGTTAAAATGACCTATTAAAACTCCATTATGATTCTCTTTAATCAATTTCTCATGTGTTGATTCTCTAGGCATGCACAATAGTACTCCTTGGAATAATAATCCTTATTGCATGAAATAAATCAATCATAGTTTTTTGTCACCACTCACTAGTTTTGTGCATGCTTTTATGCATCTATGAAATATTCATCTTCTTTATACATAGATTTCATTTAATCAAATCATATGACTTCTACTCATATATCAGTTCATTTGTAACTCTATTTGACTTATCATTCCTATGTTTCAACAAAAATGAGTAATTATGCATAAAATCAACCCACTTCATATGTTTTTGGTTCAATTTTCCTTGAATATTTATGAATTTTAGTGCTTGATGGTTTGTATACAACCCAAAATCCTCAATTTAAAAAAAAAAAAAAAAAAAAAAAAAACATCATTCACTTATTAAGTGCTTGCTATGGCATAAAAATCCTGATCATACACTAAATATTTATTCTTCACATCATTTAGTTTCATACTAAATTAAGATGTAGTAATTCATTCTTAACTCATCACTACTTCGATTTTGGTGCCACTTACGTCATAATATATTTGAAATAATTTAGGGAAATTTGGAAATCTCAACACTGGCTACTCAATAAATTTATTCTTAAAGTAATATAAACTATGTTGTGCTTCTATGCTCCAAGTGAACTCTTTACTATATGCACACATCACCTTAGTGATCAGTGCATAAATCCCAACAATTTTTTTTGTGAGCTTCCTATAAAAAATCATAATGCCATGAAAGCTTTTTATTTCAAATGTGTTGCTTGATGATGACCACTAAATTATAATGTGCACATTTTTTAGATCCATATTTAATACTTATTTGGAAATTAAAAATCCCAAGTATATCAACTCATCCTTCATGAAGCTACATTTTATTCAAATTGACCAACAATGTTTCACCTTTGATCCATAAACTAGGTATATATTCCACACTATGTTTCACCAACATGGATCCTATACATTACTAAAAATCCCTTATTTTATTAAATAATTATTTACTTGTTAAATTTCATAAAAAATTCATAAAATGTGATTATAAATGAGTTACAAGTGTTATGTGCTGAAAGGAATAAAGAACATTGAAACTAGAATAGGAAACTAGAGCCAAAACATAATTAAAAGAGACATAATATTACCCTAGAGAAACTCAAACTGAGAAAACTCCAACAAAATTGAGGGATCTCCTCCTTGTTCCACTATATCATTCTACAATTAAAAAGTTAATTGCCTTCTTTATGCCTTTATAAACATACTTTTTACTCCAATATGCTCAAACACTCACATGCTCTACTCTTTTTGCACTTCTTATTTCCTTTCCACATTCTAATTCATAAAAAAAATCACATAAAATTAATAGAATACTTGATAATAATGTCTCCCCATTGTAACATTTCTACTGATATTGACTTAGAATAACATGATTTTTTTAAAAATTTAATCAATATATTATTTCATTAAATTTCACCATAAGAATCTAATTAGTGATCTAGGTAAATACCTCTAAGAATGTTAACTATTACATAAGCATGTAACATCTATCTATCACTGATCACTATCATCAAATAAAACACCACATATCTGAATATAGAAAGTAATTATAGATGTCCAACTATAGTTTGTACAAATATACAACCACTGCTATCAATGTATAATAAATAAATAATAATATTTCATTAAAGATAATGTTCAATAAATATAATACAAAATACAAGATACAAGACACATGTCTTTATGGACCATGAGTTCTCAAACTCCATTATCTTTGATAATATCAAGTGTAGTCTCCAAACAGGTACTGTTGTGGGGAGGGCGAGCATCATCTAAGTGCTTTTACATACCAACCACGGACCATCGATCCCACACACAATCCCTCATCAGAGAATGACCCTCCTTTTATCAGGCATAAAACATGCTAATCATAAATAATAATCAAATGCATACATTTAGTTCATCAAACATATGAATGAATCCCCACTATATCATTTACCACATAAAAATAAGCATAACAAGTGCAGTTCATACCAACTGGGTATAACCTATATTAGACCACACATTCTAGAAATTGTAAGTAGATTTAAATATAGTACATTATATGATAATCACTAATATCATAGTCTATCATTTATGTATACACAACTCAATTTCAACATCCAATCATAATAAATAAAGTCACAATTCTCACAAAAATATAATCTTTCATTTAAACAAGTTGTTATATTTTAGGAATCTATATGCATATATAGATAGTGTTCTCTAATTAAGAATGTATGGCCTAGTTTTTAATAGACAATAAACCTTACTTATTTAATGTAACCAAATCTAGAATTATGTATGCACCAGAGCTATTATCAAGATAAGTAATCTAATCCATAACTTACCAAACTTAAGTAAAGTGCATATATAAGTAACAATCTCAATATTAAGTATAGATTCTTGGATAAGTAAATTATTCGAGAGTCAATTTCATTAAATCCCTTGTTACTCACATAAATAATAAACATTAATTAGGTTTATTATAAATCCAATAATGTTTAAAGTATATGTTGATTAGGATAATACAAATAATGTGATATTCTAGGAACTACTAAGAATTTATAGTATCATTATAATTCATACCACATGTAACCATTTTGTATACCCTCCAATCCTCCTATGTAACATCCCACTATCGTATATCTCTCATAAAAATAATGTATGAAAATATGATTAAATGTGGGTATACCTTTTTTTCCTAGTAAGAACATGAAATAGTA
>JARHVA010001430.1:1302500-1322500 GCA_037957365.1 Torreya grandis | reverse complement strand
ACTCTATGTTTAATTTTGATTTTCAGTTGCGCACTGCAAAATTTTGTGCCCACACACTTTGGCTTGAGATGGCGATGGTTTGACTCAGAGCTTAGGCTCGATTTTATTTTTGCCTCATTTTTATCTAAGTGTCAAAGTCAAGCGGAAACTGCCAAGTGTCATCAGCCGAGGCACCTTTCATAATTTATATAAGTTGGTCAGGACGTGCCACATATCTCATAGTAACTCAGTGGAATGTGACAAGTGTCAGCATCTGCATTTCATATCAGCATCCACGTTTCAAATCTATTTTGAGTGGAAGGTTTCAATGAGATAAGTATCAAGATCAAGTGGAAGGCGCCAGGTGGCAATAGCGGAAGGTTTCAATGTACTTTTCTAAAAGCAATAGAAGATGCCATGTATTCCTAGCTAAAGAAAGTAGAAACCACTACATGTCAACCTTTGAATTATCTTCATTTTGTTTCATTAACAAGTAAAGACTGTGGTGGGTCCCAGGTTTTTGTTCTGAGGCAAGCGAAAGATGCCAAGTGTCACTATTTGTGTAAGTATGAAATGAGGCCCGATTGTTTCTATTGTATAGACAGGGCGACGTGGAGACGGACACGTGTCACCTTCCATAGGATTCTCAAAAGGTAGCTAAAATGTGGAAAGCGCCACCTGTCCCTTGTTTTGAATGCACAAAAAGTGCCACCTATCCGTGTTCCCGTTTTGAAGTTGCTCAGGCAAGAAGTGCTTTGGGTCCCATTTTATATAGAAGTTTTTTAAGTTTTAGAGAAGTGGATGGTGATAGATCTCAAAGACTAAACACTTCTAAGTGAAGATACAGTAAGAGTATAGGTAATGTAGAAAGTGTCATGTGTCTTTAGTAAGTGTTGCAGAAGCCACCAAGTGGCATGTTCTAGTGCTTCCTAAATAATAAGAGGGTTTTAAAGTAAAATAAGGGAATCAGCCAAGTGTCTTCTTCCATTTGATAGAAGGGAGTGTCCTATGTATTTGTTTCAGCCAATGAACTGTAGGAAGACAAAATGTTTCAGAATCTATGAAATATCTTCTGTTAGACACTTCCAGTTTTAGTTGGAGTTTAGTTGGGCCATTAGATTTGGAACACGTAGACAATCTAGAGTGAATACAATGCTATAAAGAGGGGTGCAGAGAACACCAGAGGATGATATAATTGGAGAGAATTTTTTGTGAGAGACTATTGTCAAGAGTTTTTAGACTTTTAAAGCTATGACCAGGAATATCATTTGCCTTTGTTCTATTTTCTTGAGTTGGAAAGTTATGTAACTGTGCATGTTTTTGTGCCTTTTATATGACTGGAGAATTAATAAGAAGATAGAGTTTTTTGCCTTTGTTGATGTTTTTTGTGTCATTGTAAAAGTAGTCTAAGTTATGAGCCTCTATTTCTATTGTTTCTATCTTTTACATTGATCATGCCTTGTTCGCTCTTTAATGTAATTGAATCTTACATATATTTTCACTATGCTTATAATTAAGGATCAAATTACATTCAGGTGCATCACCATAGTTAGATTTTCTTGCTTTGCATTTGTGTTTTTGTTTAAATTCCTATCCCTTTCCTCCCAACACTTGAGATAAAGAAGAGACCAACTTCTTAAAAATCTAGAGTTCGTTTCAAGTTGCAAGTCCCACATTCTTGAAGCTTCTCATTATTGGTGTTAGAAGTAAAGCTAAATTTTAACCATCAACAGTTTTTGACATGCCCAGTGAGATCAGTCTTGAAGTTTCTTTCAAGACCATATGAACCAGAGAGTTACAAGGAGTCAGAGTTGTGGACCAGTAACTAGATCTCAATCCACTATAAATACAGGTATTCTTTTACCACCTTTGGTAACTAGTCCAAGAATAAGAGTAAATCAGTTTATACCAATACCAAGAGTAAATATGGGAGCCCCTATACCCCCAAGGAATTATGCAAATTGGAACACTGGTAGTCCTTTGATTCTCCCAGTACCACTAGCCACTTGGGATCTTATCCCAGTAAATGCCTTGAAAGCTCTACCCAAATTCAGTAGGAAAGATTTTAAAATACATGAAGAACATCTTCAAGATGTGTCTGATGTCTGTGCTATACATGTGGTCACACAACAAAATGTGGCTATAAGGTTATTAGCAGCTTCTTTTAAAGGGAAGGCTCTGGAATGGTACCAATCCTTGACTCCAAATACAATATCTACATGGGATCAATTTGGATATCTTTTCTTTGAAAGATTTGAAGAGAAGGGTGATAAGTCTTCTATGTTACAACAATTGATTACCATCCAAAGGGCACCACAAGAAGCAATGACTGACTTCAATTCCAGATTTCAAAAGACTTGGGAACATATTCCTACTACCGCTAGACCATTACTAGTTATGGCTATAGTGTTTTATCTTAAGGCTTTAAATTTAGATATACCTGTTATGATTCAGTCACTTGGAGGTCAGACTCTGCCAGAGGCTTATGACTATGCAGTCAGAGCTGAAAATAATTTGATAGATGTTGGAAAGTTACCCTTAAGGCCTCCCATGCCCATGTTTCTAGAGATTACCTTACCATTGCCTCAATAAGCCTCTAATTCATAGCCACACCTGTGTCTATGTATAAATATTCTCAACCACCTACTAAATAACTTGTACCTACCCAGTCATCTGAGATGGATGATATCAAGAATATCTTAAGGACATTTTCTAATGAGTTGATTAACATAAAGAGACAAAATAATCCTTACCCTAGACCCCAATATCAAGGCTACCAAAGAAATATATTTTCATCACAGTCGAACTAATATCAGGGTCCTCAAAGACAAAATAACCCTCAGCTAGCAAACCAATTTGTTGTAGTCCCTACACCCTCACAAATTGTTCCCCCCAATTTGAATAGGGAGATTGTTCAAGGGCAAAATAATTATGCAAATAGCACCAATGCCTGGTGTTTCCCCTGTAATAATTCTCATACTCATAGAGATTGTCCCATGGGTAATCTATAACAAAATGTAGCAGAGCATAGAAGAATGGATGGACAATTTATAAGTACTAGTGACAATCAAGCCTACCAATATCTTGGTATGCAAAATTTAATCCTAATGGCTTAGATGCAAGGGATGTATTTACAACAAGAGGAAGAAATAGCCCTAGAACATGCTTTGTTATCATGGGTTGAAGATGAAGAATCAGTTTTCTTGAACAAAGCTTCTACTTCCAAGAAACCAGTGGTGCAATCAGACTACTATACTAGATCAAAGAGAAGAATGGTGGAACAGCCCGAAGTTGCAAATAATCAAGTTATGGAGAGTCCTCCATTTCAAGGTCAAAGAAATACAGTCCTTAGACAAGAAATGCCACAATCAGTGCCGAATCAAGTAGTTCCTGGACAAGTTCAAGAAAAAACAAGGTATCCTTACTTTCAAAGAAGCCAGACTCTGGGACCAATGAATGTGGTGGATCAATTAAAGAGGACTCCAACACAAGTATCAATATGGGACATACTAGATATCCTTGAACAAAAGACACTATTACAAGAATCTCTACAAGGCTAAGTAGTGCCCAAACATACTGAGAACCATGAAACAAATTCTATAAACTTTGGCTGGATCAAAGAGATTTTCTTTGCTAGATGGTTTCTCTAGTTACAATCAGATTTGGTTGGCTGATGAAGACCAATACAAAACTACTTTTACTACCAAATGAGGAACATTTGCATAAGCTAGGATGCCATTTGTCCTATCAAATGCAGTAGCCACTTTCCAAAGAGCTATGGATGTAGCATTTGGGGAACTTATAAATAAAATCATCTTGATTTATCTGGATGATCTTACTATTTTTTCAAAAAATGTTGTTGATCATTTTGATCATTTAGAATCTATTTTCAAGAAATGTTAGGAATTTTGAATATCACTGAATCCCAAGAAATGCATCTTTGCTGTACCTCAAGGCAAATTATTGGGACATATAGTATCTAAAGGAGTTTCCATAGATCCTGAAAGAGTGGCAGCTATAATGAACCTACCTCTTCCAGTAAATAAAAAGGTAGTTCAATCCTTTTTGGGGAAGATTAATTTTGTCAGTAGGTTCATATCTGATTTTGCAGGCTTAGTAAGACTAGTGACACTCTTATTAAAGAAAGACCTGATTTTCAAGTGGACTACAAAAGGAAGGCAAGCCTTTGAAGAGGTCGAGAAGGATATCTCAACAGCCCCAGTACTTAGAAAACTAGATTTTTCTAAGCCTTTTGTAATGTATGTCTATGGAGGAGAGTTAAGTATTGTTGTTGTCTTAACACAAAAGGATGATAGATAGGAGGGAGAGCACCCAATATACTTTTTCTCAAGAACTCTCAGGGAGTATGAAACAAGATACAACTTTGTAGAGAAACAAGCATATGCTATGGTAAAAGCCCTCAAGAAATTCAAGCATATGGTATCGGGAAGCAAAATTTTGATACTGGTAGCTCACCCAAGTGTCAAAGAATACATCATGGAGGGAGAAATTACTAAAAAAAGAGCTAACTGGATAACCAAGATCCTTGAATATGATGTAGAGGTCAAACCCACTAAATTAGTCAGAGGCAAGGGTTTGTGCCAATATATGACTCAAGAGCTTGAAAAGATGATACCTGAAGAGACAAATTCAAAAGAAGAAAAGGAAATTGTATTAAGGATACAAGAGGTTGATTAGGAATCCTCGGTCACAAGTAGGATTCATTTTATGAAATATGGGATTTACCCAAGAGAACTCCCTCAAAATAAGAAAAGGTACTATAGGATACAAAGAGTTCATTTTGTTTTAATTGAATAGGTTTTTTCCAGAAAAAATTCTGATGGAAAATTGTTAAGATGTGTAGAAAAGGCTGAGGCTAAGAAAATACTACATGAAATGCATCATGGAGTATCAGGTGGACATTTTTCTGCAAAGACCATAGCTATAAAGTTAAGTGAGGCAGGTTATTTTTGACCTACTTTATTTATAGATTATTATCAACTGGTTAAAAAATGTCAACCCTGTCAATATTATGTGGAGATGAGAAGGAATGCAGTAATGCTCCTTAGTCCTATAATTTTGGATGAACCTTTTGCTCAATGGGGTCTTGACTTCATTGGAATGATAAATCCAGTGTCTAGTATGGGTCACAAATAGATATTAACTACCACAGATTATTTCACCAGATGGACTGAGGTAGTGCCACTTAAAGAAGCAATAGAAAATGTGATCCTAGATTTTCTAGGGAGTATTACTACTCACTTTGGGGCTCCTTGCACCATAATTTTAGATAATGTTAAAGCATTTTTAGGGTCTAAAGTATCTTAATTTGCATTAAAGCATGGCATATATCTGAAAACTTCCTCTAACTATTACCCTCAGGGTAATGGTTTGGCAGAATCAACTAACAAGAACCTGATTAGACTCATCAAAAGAATAGGGGCTGATCATCACAAGGAATGACATAAAGTGCTTAATTTAGCACTATGGGCTGATAGAATCACACCTAAACAAGTGATCAAAATGTCCCCATGTAGGTCAGACTTGCAAAAATTTAAGAAGTTCAAGAAAAGAGGGATGCAGCCCATGATTCATTGGTAAAACATCAAAAAATAGTTAAAGACTTTTTTGATAAAAGGACTTCAAATCCCCATTTTGAAAAAGGATCAATTGTTTTGAAATGGGATGCAAGAGCCGCCAAGCTGGGTCAACACACTAAGTTTGAAGCATTATGGATTGGCCCTTATAAAATTCATGCATGTAAATAGATTTTTTTTTTTGAGATAGAAACAATGGAAGGTGAACCTAAAGATATTCCTGTGAATGGAATCTATTTGAAACATTTTAGTTAGGTTGTGTCGCTTATGTATTATAGTTAGACAGTGTCCCTTTCTTAGTTATTTTGTTTTCCCATTTTGCTTTCCTGCTTTATTTTAAATAATTGTTCTTTGAACACGTAGAAACAACTCAGAGTTTTTCAAAATTTTCAAAAAATCTCAATACATTGAATATCTCCCAAATCTTTAGAAATCCCCAAGGTACCTTGCGCTGTCACTTGCATAATGTGTCTATCTTGCTGTCCCATAAATATTGAGTAAGATTTGCTAACAGTTATCTAAGTTTAATGCCATTTTAAGACTTCATAGGTCAATAAATACCTCATAGCAAGAGTTAAAGCTTACAAATATTTCAAACATTCCTGCATCTACGAGAAAATGCCTGCTACTTGCATTTTTAGTTCCTAGTAAACTTGCTTCAGTGAAAGTGCTTTTTGTTTTGCAAAAGTTCATACTGATTATCATAGAATAGATACAGAAGATGGAGGGAACACAATCTTCGCAACAAGGAGCTAGGATTTATGAATCCCTTGATAAGTTTCTTCCGAGCAAGTCATATGCTTCAGCCCCCGTGCAACCATTGAAGACCTACCCATGGACCAGAGTCCCTGAAGTTGGTCAAGCAAGTGACCCAACAAAGATAAAAGATTATGTAGATGGAGTCATGGACCCAATTATTCAAATAAATAGTAGCAAAACTCCTAGAGAAGGGGCACATCAAAGGTGTCTTTAGAAGGCCAGGGTGGGGCAATATGAGACATTTGCAATGAGGATATGGACTTCACAACTAACACAATTCATTGTCCCAGGTGTGCATCCATGCCCTGACTTGGTTGAACTATACACAGACTTGTTCCATGTACCCTCAAACACCATATAATAGGGTCCATTCATGGTGAAAATCACACTGCTGGCTATCAGAGACATGTTAGCCCTATATCACGATAAGATAGCTATGTTTCCCACTGTTGCTAAAATGCAAAGAATGTGGGTAAACATTAGTACTTAGTGGAGGTTCTTAAGATCCAAATTGCAAATGGGCGATGATGATACTATTGTGCCGATAGTGCCTACAGTAAGAGCCCAATTCGCACAAGCTAGCTAAGATGCATTGTCTATGATGGCTTTCATCTTCAAAATGAAACTTGATATGGCAGTCTATGAAGAAAAAATGGCTATCCTCTTCAGGCTAAAAACTATCGACAAAACTTAGGAGTATCGACTTGATTTTTTTGAACAAATTACATACTCAATGGTGGAACAACTGGCCCAATTCAAATCAAAAGGGGTTTTTAGGTACTCTTCTTATTTGTTTCACCTCATGCTGTATCTGAACTCTGACATCTTTTCCCAACATATGCATCTTGATATGTATGACCCAAGTTTTGATTTACAAAGGACCACTCCTGTGTGTGCATGGACACATATTTTGTCAAAAACTAGCGATCCATATGAATTTTGGGAACTGTTTGTTACTCCTAATTTTTTTCACCTAAGCTTGGAACTAGTTATAAATAGACGATTTCCAAGTGTTTCAAACCATCTGGCCAATTGCTCAATCCCTTATGATTTATTTTTTGGATCCCACCATACAATTATTAGAGTCCATGGTTTTTGTGGAGAACCAATGTTGCTACCTAAGATTTTAACTCTAAGGTTAGCATTCTTAGAGGTCACTAGGCAGGTGTCTATAGTAGATAATGAATATGGCTCTAGGAAGAGGAAGAGGAAAAGGTATGACCTCCCATGGATGACAAACAACATGGTACTAGAGGCCAGAGATGCTAAAATTGTGTTGCTTAGAAAGCTATTCCTCTTGGGTTTCCTTCTAATCGAAGACAAATGGGTATATGACCTAAATAATTTCATAGTTGCATGGATTAGGATTAATAGGGTTGCTACTAGAATTGCACACGAGGGCCACCCCTTTTGGGAAAATAGGAGAAATCCTAGGGAATATACTCCTGGATTTTTTGTTGGATTAACAGATTTACCCCTTCAACAAAACAGACCCTGGGAAACATTCTATGTTAAACAAAGGGATTTTGACCCTAAAATCAGAATGACTTCTAGCTTAAGAAGGGCACTAAAGAATAAATATTGGGATGCTGAGAAAATAGAAGCCTATTGGAAATATAGGCAAGAAATTTGTCATACAACTCATTCTTTTAGGAATGTGGACTCAGATGAGAGATGGGAAGAACTCTGGGATGAGTGTCATCTATCCCTTATATCTATCCCTAACACAAGAAATTTTTCAACACAGGGTGTAGAGCCAGAAGCCAGAGTAGGACCCATCCAAGAATCACAAGCCCCAGGGCAAACCACAGATGTAGTTGCTGTAACAGTTTGGCCTCGATCTCTTAGCATCATGGAAAAACAAAAGAGTGTGGTGCCTTCACCACCAAAAAATTCCCCATCGACATCAGTTATTGAAGTTCCCAGTTCCCCACAAGCACCACTGACAACAGTGGTAAATATTGAAGAGAGGGGAGCACAGCCAGAAGAAGAAACACCAAAAAAGTGAAAGAGGGTGCAGTTTTAGTTTGATTCAGAGGAGGAGGTAGACCCCCCACATGCCAATTATAGAGTACTATAATTTCTCCTCAGGTAAGTATTATTCCTCCTTCTCCTTCTCAATCTCTTTCTTATCTTGTAGGCATGATGATTCCATCTAGCCAGATGACATCCACTGCTGCCTCCACCATGCCCATTTCTCACTTCACCCCATCTATCCCTACTCAAGTTTTAACATTGCCTCACTTTTATCCCTTTGTTCCCAAGAAGCTACCCCCTCAGATTGCCCATAGCTAACAATTGGCTATTCCATATGGTTTTCCACAAGGACATCCTTTTGTGGGTGGGCACATTGCCTCTGCTTCTACCTTCTAAACTCAAGTAGATGTTGCTAGCAAGAAAAAGAGGATCAAGGAAAATAAGGCCTTGGATACATCACATATGTGGTCACAATTTGACTCAATTTAGTAGAAATTGATGGTGACATATTTCTCACCAAATGTAATCAAGCCAAGTGAGCAGATGTAGCTAGAAGACTACATAATGAATGCAATGGCCATAGACATGTCCCTGTTCAGGCCACAAGACAAAATTGAGCTGCTGACTAAGTCCACTTCTGTAGTTATTGAAGACTACTTGAAAACATCAAGGAAGCTACAGAAGATGGAGGCTGATCTAGCCAAAGAGAAGAAAAATTGTAATAGTTTGACCACAAAAATCAATAGAAAAGTTAATAAAATAGAGAGTCTGAATAAATAGTTGCAAGATACTATTTCTCTTTAGACTCACTAGGAAATCCATGCCCAAAATGATTCCTTAAAAGTAGGGCTAACATAGGTAAAAGATGCAGTGATGACCCTAAGGTGAGAAAAAGTAGCATTGCAAGAAAAATGTGAGGAAAACCTGCTACAAGTTACCCAATTACAACACAAGTTGCTGAGTGAACAAAATAATACCATGGCTATACAAGTCCAATTTCAAGCAGAGCAACAAAGAGCAAAATAATTGACACTGGAGTTGGCCAATAGGCCAAAGAATGTAGGAGTGTTAAGTCTGGTGAAGGAGCTTTATGAATCCATGTGGAAAAGAATCTCTTTGGAGATTATTCAGCTCAGGCCTTCTTTCACCTTCCTGCTAAATGCATAGAAACTGTGTGAAAAGGTGGAGAAATCCATTGAAGACACTCTGGCTACTATTTTTGGGAGAGTTTTGCATTCTGAAATGCTGCTGCAAAAGCTTTATGATGAAATGGATGGAACATTGTCAGCAACAGGAATTTATAATAGATAGTCGCTGCTAAGCGAGTGAATGAGGTTCTCAGTTACAACTCCACAGCCATCAATTGTAGAGAGCTTCTCGATGTAATGAAAGAAGGAATCAGTGAAATGAAATAGCACATTGAAGACCTAGTATAATTAGGTCTTCCTTCTCCATTTCCTGATGACAACATTGTGATAATGTTTGATGAAATTGAACCTTTGCTATTGGCCAAGTAGAATGATCAAACAATTTTTCAAGATTTAAGGGATGAGTCATCAATAACTGAAGTAGAAGCTATTTTGATTCATGTCTCCCAGCTTGAATTCAAATTGAAGGCTACAGTTCAAATTTTGCATAATTTTTCACACAAGGATATTATCAACCTTGATTTAGACTTCAATGAATTGTAGAATAAGCAAGGGTTATCTGACGATGAGTGGTCTGGCTATCAAACAACATTGCTAAAGCTATAATTTTTTGACATTTTGATCAAGCAGGAGTTGTGGTTTCTTTTTGAGTAGGCTCAAAAGTCCTTGGGGTCATCGATAACTGTAGAGTAAAAAATACTCTATGTTTCATTCTGATTTCTAGTTGCGCACTACAAAATTTTGTGCCCACACACTTTGGTTTGAGACGGTGAAGTTTTGACTTAGAGCTCAGGCTCAATTTTCTTTTTGCCTCATTTTTCTCTAAGTGTCGAATTCAAGCATAAACTACCAAGTGTCATCGATCAAGACACCTTTCATAATTTCTATAAGTTGTTCAGGACGTGCCACGTATCTCTTAGTAACTCAACGAAATGTGAAAATTGTCGGCATCCACATTTCATATTAGCATCCGCATTTCAAATCTATTTTGAGTAGAAGATTTCAATGTGCTTTTCTAAAAACAACAAAAGATGCTACGTATTCCTAGCTGAAGAAAGTGGAAGCCACTACGTGTCAACCTATGAATTATCTTCATTTTGTTTCATTAACAAGTAAAGACTATGGTGGCTCCTAGGTTTTTGTTCTGAGGCAAGCGGAAGCTGCCAAGTGTCATCGTCCATGTAAGTATGAAATGAGGCCCAATTTTTTCTATTGTATAGATAGGGCAACGCAGAGACGAACATGTGTCACCTTCCACAAGATTCTCAAAAGGTAGCTAAAATGTGAAAAGTGCCACCTGCCCCTCATTTTGAATGCACAGAAAGCACCACCTATCCCTATTCCCTTTTTGAAGTTGCTCGGGTGAGAAGCGCTTTGGGTCCCATTTTCTATAGAAGTTGTTTATGTTTTAGAGAAGCGGATGGTGACAGATGTCAAAGACTGAACACTTCTAAGTGAACATATAGTAAGAGTATAGGTAATGCGAAAAGTGTCATGTGTCTTCAGTAAGTGCTGTGAAAGATGCCAAGTGGCATGTTCTGGTGCTTCCTAAATAATAAGAGGGTTTTCAAGTAAAATAAGGGAATCAGCCAAGTGTCTTCTTTCATTTGATAGAAGGGAGTGTCCTGTGTATCTGTTTTAGCCAATGAATTGTAGGAAGACAAAACGTTTCAGAATCTATGAAATATCTTTTGTTAGACACTTCCAGTTTTAGTTAGAGTTTAGTTGGGCCATTAGATTGGGAACACGTAGACAATTTGGAGTGAATCCAATGCTATAAAGAGGGGTTCAAAGAACACCAGAGGATGAGATAATTGGAGAGATTTTTTGCAAGAGACTATTGTCAAGAGTTTTTAGACTTTTAGAGCAGTGAGCAGGAATATCATTTGCCTTTGTTCTATTTTCTTGAGTTGGGAAGTTTATGTAACTGCACATTTCTGTGCCTTTTATATGACTAGAGAATTAATAAGAAGACATAGTTTTGTGCCTTTGTTGATGTTTTCTATGTCATTGTAAAAGTAGTCTAAGTTGTGAGCCTCTATTTCTATTGTTTCTATCTTTTACATTGATCATGCCTTATTCAATCTTTAATTTAATTGAATCTTACATATAGTTTCACTGTGCTTAGAATTAAGGATCAAATTACATTCAGGCGCATTGCCATAGTTAGATTTTCTTCCTTTGCATTTGTATTTCTGTTTAAATTCCTATCCCTTTCCTCCCAACACTTGAGATAAAGAAGAGACCAACTTCTTAAAAATCTGGAGGTCATTTGAAGTTGCAAGTCCCACAATATTGAAGCTTCCCATTATTGGTGTTAGAATTAAAGCACAATTTTAACCATCAACAAGAAGTATTACTTAATTTAGTATAATAACTAGTAACATCAAATTATTTTAGGATAATATATTTATATCCTAGAGATCAATATCAATCCACTTAACATTTCATAATAACTCTACTAGGCATATAGTATTTATTAACAAAGATGGTAAATCTCAAGTCATAATCAGGATTAGAATATATATATATATATATATATATATATATATATATATATATATATATATATATATATATATATGCGAACTAGTTCTAAGTCATGTGACACAATTCTTAATAATCCATTATATTAATATAGCGTAAATTAATGGAATAGTATAAAGGCATTTAAAATTAATATATACGATCAATTAATACATTAATTAGTAATTATATCAATTAATATTCAATCTGGAACAAGTCAGAACTATGAAATGATAATGTGTAATATGGTTCTAAAGCTTGCAACTGACTTGAAATAAGAACTATATTATATAGGTCACTATCTACATAACTACACAGTAACATTCAAAATGAAATCACATAAGATTAGTTCACCTAAGCATAAATCTGAACTAACACACACATATACAATTATTCAAATGTAAATAAAATAAAGAATGTACTAATGCTAACAATTCAGATAATGTATCGTGTACTATCTAATGTGGTATATGCATGGGTTCTAGTTGTTCCTCTATCATCCCCCAATACCTCCATCTATGTCACCCTCTCTGATGATGTTCTCTCTCTCTCTCTCTATCATGTTCTAAGGGATGAATCTCTCTTCTATCAACATTATGACAAGAAGGTAGTTATCTCGTAACATCATGATATATATATATATATATATATATATATATATATATATATATATATATTTGTAATAACAAATCAATATGATTATAATGTAAAGAATATACCATACAACTATATAAGTCATATGTTGTTATGGGATAGTTGAATGTTGATTTGATTATATGATTACATTGCTATGAGTTTAGTTGTATGGTATATTATTTACATTATAATCATATTGATTTTTTATTACAATGATATATATATATATATATATATATATCATTTTAATAACAAATCAATATGATTATAATGTAAAGAATATACCATACAACTAAACTCATAGCAATGTAATCATATAATCAAAGGAACATTCAACTATCCCATAACAACATATGACTTATAACTTAATATAATAATAATCCAATCAAATTTCCAATCTTAAAAATCCATGGATAATCAAGTAAATTTGCTTAGTGAGAAATCATGATGTATCATCCTTGTCCCTAAAGTTAGTCATCATCATGATGACACTTATTCCAACATTAGTTCTGAATTAAAAACATTATTCAACATAAAAAATAGCATAGTATGAAGCATCAAATTAAGTAAAACAATATGTAAATCATCTGTAGAGCTCATCATAGTCCTCCCAAGTAGTAATATTCTTAGAGAATTGGTCCCATAAGACTTTGTATTGTGACATCTCTCTATTATACAAATAGAGTTTTTGAGTGTCAATTAATCTGATTGGTTTTACCATGACCACCCCAAGATCTAGAACTTATAAAATATTTCAATCCAACACATGTGAATGACCAAATATATATAATTTAAGATAAGAAACATGGAAGACATTATGTAATAGAGATAGAGATGGTGGTAATGCAAGATTATATGCTATAGGATTGACAAATTATAAAACCTTGAAGGGTACCACATATCTTGATGAAAGTTTTGCAGACTTCACAAATTTAATCGAGCTCTTTTGTAGCTTAACCCACATGAACATTTTATCACCTACTAAAAATTTCATGTCTATACTCTTTATATTAGCATAACTCTTCTACCTATCATTGGCCTTGACCAATATTTTCTTGATAAATCTGACTTGATCTTCCAACTCTAAAAGCATCTCAGTACCAAAGACTACTTTGTCTTCCAACATGTCCCAACTAATTGGTACCCTGCACCTTCTTCCATATAATGCTTCAAATGGTGCCATAATCAAAGATAATTGATATGAGTTGTAATAAGAAAACTCAACCAATGGGAGATAAAATTCTCACTTATATTTGTGATCCATACAATACATATGAATAAGATTCTATAACACTTGATTAACTTGGTCAATCCAACCATCAGTTTCTGAGTGATATGTATTGTTGAAGTTTAATTGCGTACCCAAAGCTAAATTTAGAGTTACCTAAAATATATATTTCATATTTTAATCATGATCTAAAATTATATTATATGTAAATCCATGTAACTAATACACTTCCTTTACACACCTCTTTGCAAGAGTAGGTACATCATATATCAAATTTCTTAGTATAAAATGAGCTATCTTGGTTAGCTTATCAAGGACAACCAAGATCATGTCATGCCTATTTTTTTACAATGTTAAACCTTGATCAAAGTCCATACTAATCACTTTCTACTTCCATTCTAGTATATAATGTAGATATAACAATCTATTTGGATGCACTTATTCAACTTTTACTCGCTGATATTGTAGACAACATGACACAAAGTTCACTACGTCTTTATTGATTTCCTTCTATAAATAAAATGGTCTAAACTCTACCATGAGCTTGGTTACTCTTAGCTGTCTTAAATATGGAACATTGTTTAATTCATTTAGCACTGTGCTCCTCAGATTCTTTCAATCTAACACATACATCTTTCTATTTTAATGTAAAAGACCATCATTCTCTAATGAATCCTTTATACCTAGGATTATAAGCATTCAAAAATAATACTTTTCTAACCTAATCATAGAATTAATATCTTGATGAGAATTTAATCATTTGATCCCTAAAATTACTTGTGATAGTAGCCACAACTGCTATGTACCTCTTATGACTTAGGGCATCAGCTACTCCATGTTCCTTGCCTTTGATATAGTTGATATCAAAATATTATTCAAATAAAAACTCTAACTAGCATCTATGATGAGCATTCAAAATTTGTTGGGTGAAGATATAATTGAGTTTCAAGTTATTAATCTTGAGCTCAAACATTTTCTCTAACATATAATGCCTCTAAACTTGTAAAACATGCATAGTTATCATAAGTTATAGGTCATGAGGGGCATAGTTCACCTCATAAGTATTTAGCTTTCTTGATTCATAGGTGACCAGTACACCCTCCTACATAAGGACTCCTAGTCCATTCCCAAATGCATCTATGATCATAAAAAATTAACCATTGGGATTAGTAACTCTTAGTACTGGTGCTAAAGTAAACCTTATTTTCAATTCCTAAATAACTACTTCACACTTGTCTGACTAGATAGAACCATGGTTATTTTTTTGTAGAGAAGTAATCATATTAACTATCTTAGAAAAAAATTGGAATGAACTTCCTATAATAACCTACTAATCCCATGAAACTTCTTACCTCATGGACATTATTTAGTGTTAGTCACTCCATAATGGTTGTTATCTTTATCGGATCTATTGAAATACCCTCTATAAAGATAATATGTCCTAGATATAGTACTTTCTCCTAAAAAAAGATGCACTTAGACAATTTTACATATAAATTATGCTTTCATAACCATTAAAAAACAAGTTCTAGATGTTGAAAATGCTCTTCTTTATTTCTAGAGTATATAAAAATATCATCAAGAAAGACCAAAACAAAATGATCTAAATATTATTTGAACACACTATTCATGAGATTTATGAATGTTACCAGAGCATTAGTCAACCCAAATGGGAACACTATGAACTAATAGTGTCTGTAATGAGTTCAAAATGTTGTCTTTAGAATATATTCATCCGTTATCCTCTGTTAATGATATCCTGATCTAAGATCAATCTTAGAAAAGACTATTGTCCATTGCATCTAATCAAAAATATAATCTATACAAGGTAGAAGATATCTATTTTTTATACTTTCCTTATTCAACATTCTATAATCTATGAAAATTTGAAGACTACCATCCTTCTTCTTGATGAAGAAAACTAGTGCACCCCATGATAACACACTTCGCCTTATCAACCCCTTTGAAAATAATTCATGGAGTTGAGCCTTCAATTAAACCAATTCAATGGTTGTCATCCTATATGGTGCCTTAGACTATGGTTTTGATCTAGCTATGATATTGATAGAGAAAATAGATTCATATTTGGGAGGTAACCCTAGCAATTTCTATGAAAACACATCATGAAAATTTATAAGGAATGGATAATCCTCAAGGTATGGTTCCTTAGATTCCTCCATTTCATTTATCTTGACAATAAATTCTTGGAACCCTTTTTCTTAAGCCTTTTTGAGTTACATTGTAGAAATTTTCCTAAGCCTCAACTCTCTCTTCTCACCTTGAATTTGTGTATGATATAAAAAATCATATAGACACTCAACCTTCTTCAGGTAACAATCAACGTTGGGTTTAGATTTGCAAGATAGTTGACTCTTAGAATCACATCAGATGACCCTAGTGGTGCTACATAGAGATCCACTACTATTGTGAATTTGGGCAACATAATCACATAATATGTCTGCAGTTTATTTATGGTGGTTTAAAGGTTTCAGTATTAGAAAACAAAGCACATGTTTTTTATTTTTTAATATTTATCTTTTATATGTCATTATATGAGACTCTATTAACAAAATTTAGTTTCATTACCCCCCTTTGATGATGTATTAAATCAACTTGGAAAGTAACATTTCCCACTTGGCTAACAAGGGCCTCCAATTTATTAGCAAGGGAAATCCATGCAAATTTTGATGATGAGTCACAAAAACTATACAAAATAATTTACAATTATTGTCAATTTATATTATAGCATTGATGTAATTTTCCATCTTCTTTTGTTAGATTGTGTTCGAGGTTTTCTTTAAGCAATGTATTTATTAAATCAACAATATAAAATTTTAAAAAATAAACATTTATTTTTCATGTTTTGCATTCTAATAATTAAAATAATACCTAAGATTGTGTTATAATCATTTATTTCAAACCCTAAGCATTCTAGAAGGAGGAAAATATAATACCTTCTACCCAAACTATGTGTGATGTTTTCTTTGTGATACTCAAATCATGGGTCAATGCTATGTAAAAATGGAATGAGCTCTACTTGGCATTTTTAAATGGTTAGTGTATTGTATAGGGTATGCACCCTATGTAATACAAAGGGTGCATACCCTTTTTAATGTATAGGGTATGTGTAAATGTTAGCTTTGGTTTGTCGACACTATTTGAAATCGATTTCTTCATGGGTATTTGAATGAATGTTTACCATTTTCAAAGGGGTGTTCACCCTTTGTGAGATATGAGTTCAATTTTTATAAATGGTAGATTTCTGCTCACCCCTCCCCCACTTCCTAATCTTCTTGCACTTACCTAAATAAGATCCTTATTTATATCATTGATTGACAAACACATAACTACACAAGTAAAAATATGTAATCTTATGACTATTAGATACTCCAATATAAAAATTAGGTGTCTACATAATTACCCACTTGATGTGTGTATGCATGTGTGTGTTTACATAAATATACAAGTAAAAAAATCATAATGTGGATACAAAATATTGTTCTCCTAAAGCTCCTAAAATAACTCCAATGATCCTCTAAAAATCTACAAAGATAGGCACATGTGGATAAGTGCATAATTAATTAATAATGTATAGAAATCTAGAAATGAAAATTTTAAAATGATATAATTTATTTTGTTAGAGATGTGATAGTGATTGCTGTATGAATAAAATATTCAAATATTTGATAAAAATGTTTGAATGTGCATGTTAAATTATTAAGAACATGAATTATATAGATTATGTTTATATTCATAGTCACTGATTTATAGAAAATCTAAGTTATTGCTTGATGTTCACATCCATGCACAATGTTTGAAACATCCATACACATGATTATAAGAATTATTTCATCAAGATATTCTAATATTTTGTGTATCAAATTCTAAGTCCTATTCTTCATCCATTTGGTGTATAAGAATTAGGGAAATGTATCATAAGGATATTGTCTTCCATAAGCACATCTAGCCTTATTGTGCTCCTCTCTTTTATGCATGTAAGCATCAATCCACTAGTTCTATTACTATGTATAACATGGAGTATCTTATACATTATTACACTAAAAATAAACTAATCTAAAATTCAAAATCAATCCATTTGTTTTTTTACTATGTTTAACAAAAAAAATTATAGATCGCATCTTCCTTTGCTTGATCAAAAAAGCATAATTAATAAAGTAAATATAATTAAAGGTTAATATGTAATTTACATGTTTAAACATATGAAGATTAATATAATATACTAACTCAATCTTCTTACCTTTCAATTTCCTTCTAATGTCCCCTCTAACTGGCCAACATCACTTCAACATCCCATAGGTGAGTTATCTTAGGGCATTCCTTTTACATATATTCATTTACATAGAAAAATATTTTCTGAATAGTATAACCTTATACAATGGAAACATTTGACAAGTTTAACTTCTTTACAACCCCTTTTAATGTAACTATTGTGTCATAATATCCACCAAGTGTTGACTAAGTGAAATAGTGAATTGACTAAATGCCATAACAATATCATTGACTAAGTGGATTAGTAGATGATCTTGAGAGTTGAGAAATGAAGTTGGAAATTATTTTTTGAGAATATAAATAGTATTTGAAATTTTATTTTTCATCTCTTCTATCTTAGAGGTATAAATCTCCTTTATTGACAACCATACATAGAATTTATATAGTATAATTATGACCTTTATGAGATCATGTTGAAGCATATCATCTCCTATTAAACCAAGAAGAAATATATGTTATCACATTAAACACATTGACTAGAAAAATTAAAAAACTAAAAAGGATAAACATATAAATTATTTCAAATTAATTAAAATGATGGTCAACATACAGTTTAGAGGTTCTACCAAAAAAAAATTCAACATTGTACTAAATCCATTAAAAAAGAATGCTCTCTTGAGTGATGACCATAGAGTTGAGGTGGGCATATTTAGTGTATGACCTTAGTGATTATCATGTGGGGTTTAATAAAAATTCATGGAGCCTTTAAATATGTTCCATTACTCTCCCATATTTTTTTTATAATAACGTTGAGGTCTTTTTCTGATTGTAGTTAGTTTGTGTTTTTAGTAGAAATATGCAACAACATATTCGTGAATTGATTTAATAATATTTTTTAGTATCTTCATCAATAAGGAGATGGATTAATAGAAAATAATTCTAGGAAGGAATATTTTATAATACAGGTAGTATTTTAATTCCCTTAAGAATATCATATGTGTGTGTTTATCATACATCTTTATCTTCCCACTTTGATTTCCACAAAGTTTTTGGAATAATAATATTCACTGTATCATAAGCATTCTTATAACATTACACAAAATATACAAAATATATTGACTTTGGTGACCATCTCATTTCCATTTGATTGTCAAATTTCACTTTTTTTTCACTATGATATTCATGGTCTATCCTAAGAAAATATTTTGTCCTTCATAAATGTGTTTTCTCAAACTAGGGGTGTAATTTGAGCATAAGTTTTCACCACACCAAGGGCATGCATAATATCCCTTTATAGTCAAACTTGAACAAATGATAATATTGGATAATCATGAGTTATCCTTGATATATAATTCCATGTAATTTGATAATTTTATTGTTAAGTGGACTTGACACATCCTACATATGCACCTCATATAATTTTTTTTGAAACTCATCTATAAGATGTTAAAACTATCCATTATTTATTTGATATTTAAAAAATTAGACATTGTAGATAATGTATCTAGAAAAATCTATGTTAGATTAATTTTGATTTCCAAAGTTTTTGGTTTATCTACTAGACCCTTTTGCAAGGTCACTTGGTTATTTCCAAGGATAAGTAAAAATAAATATAGATGTTATTTTCATAACATAAGACATAGAGGAGTGTTATAATTTATGGAGACAAGCCAAATCGAATGTGTTTATGAAAAATTAAAATATGTATTAACCTCACCCATTACAAGACCTAAGTTTATCACTCCTTCAGTTCTAATTGAATTTATTAGGCAAATTCTAATCAATGTGTTTCATAGCATGGAAACCACTTACTACTTGCATTACCTCATTGCTAATTTTATTTTTGGATTACCATGTCATTATCTTTACAATTGATTTTTAGTGATAAAGATATTCAATGCACTAATCAAAGGGAAATGT